>JADBJO010008720.1:87500-92137 GCA_016801955.1 Conus betulinus
ACACACACACACACACACACACACACACACACACACACCAGCCAATTCAAATTAGCACCATTTAAAATATCACAAAACCACGCATGTTACGGTACCTATGTGCATCACGACAGTCACGTGATGTGATAAACCATGAGTCGTGACAGTCACGTGATGTGATAACCATGAGTCGTGACAGTCACGTGATGTGATAAACCATGAGTCGTGTGAGTCACGTGATGTCATAAACCAATCTGTACAGGGTGGGTACTGACAGTCACGTGATGTGATAAACCAACCTGTACAGGGTGGACCAGGACAAAGTCACGTGATGTGACAAGCCGACCAGTATACATGGCGGGATCGTGACAGTCACGCGATGTTATAAACCATCCAGTGTGCAGTGAGGGGTGACAGCGACGTGTGGCGGTAAGTAAACCTTGTGAAGGAAGGGGACGGTTTGTGTGTGTGTGTGTGTGTGTGTGTGTGTGTGTGTGTGTGTGTGTGTGTGTGTGTGTGTGTGTGTGTGGGGGGGGGGGGGGTGGGGGTGGAGTGGAAATGTGGGGTAGGGGGGAAGGGAGGGGGGAGGGAGGGTGGGGAGGGGAGGAGAGGGGGAGAAAGGTCTTCAACGTCAGGCTGAAGACTTGAGGATCAACCTGATCCGGCAGATTCGAACCATTTCATGGTATGGCCTCTCCGGACGCTCACGGAGCCCCTGGGCACATACAGCATGGGTCGGTTCTCCAGAAAGAGCTTGGAGAAGATCATGCCTATGCTGGACTGCTCGTAGCGGTGGCAGGTCCCGTAGCGGGGGATCTTCCGTTTGCCACAGTTTCTGAGCTTCAAGAAGTTCTTCACACACATGCAGTTCCTGTTGAAGGCACAGGACAGCCAGGGCAGCAGAATGGCCTCCCTCATGAACCTGGGTCACAAACACACCGACCACAAATGAAGAAGAAAAAAGAAAGAAAGAAAGAAAGAGCTAAATAAATGAATAAAGAAATAATAGATAAACAAATGAAGTATGAATATATATAAACAACTAAATGAATGAAATAAACAGTCTCTCTCTCTCTCTCTCTCTCTCTCTCTCTCTCTCTCTCTCTCTCTCTCTCTCTCTGTGTGTGTGTGTGTGTGTGTGTGTGTGTGTGTGTGTGTGTGTGTGTGTGTGTGTGTGTGTGTGTGTGTGTGTGTGTGTGTGTGTGTGCAGCCTTGTCCTTTTTTCTTTTACTCATAAATGAATAGATCATGAAATAAGTCAGAAAGGAAAACATGGTGCAACGTTCATTCCTGCTCTCACTGAATTGCTCATTTTGTTACTAGCAGACTGATATCGCACTGCTCTCTGAAACACCTACTGGCCTCCAAAACCAGCTGAACAATCTATATAACGCAGCATCCTGATTTCGACTAAAACTCAATACAGACAAATCGACAGCTGGATATTCAGCAGCAAGAGAGAGATGGTTCTTAAATGGTGAAGAAATGTCCATTACAAACTGATATAAGTGACTGGGCATATATTTCACACTTGTGTTAGCTTTCATAGTTGACTGTGACGACTTAGGGAGCAAGCAAAGATGGCTGTTTTGTGTGTTGATGGATTCTCCCGTCGTATCCGACGGATGAGTAGGCAGGCAGGTCATCTGCTGATGTGGGTCCTCATATTGAAATGAAGACCAATTCCTGGGGCACAAAGTCTTCCACAGACGCTGCATGGAATGGAGTCCTGCAAGGATGGGCCCCGTTGTCTCCGATTCCTCTTTTCCTGGATGGCAGCTGCTCTGTTGCACTCAAATGTCTTTGTGCCCTGGGTACACTGTTGCTTCCACTGTGTTCTGTCAAGGGCGACATCTTCACAGAAAGCAGCGTCGATGTTGCAGCTTCTGAGGTGTTTTTGTATCTCTTGAGAGGCCTTCCTTGGTCACGTTGTCCTTCCTTCAGTTGTCCTTAGAACAGCATCTTTGGAATTCTGCTGTCCTCCATACGGACAACATGTCCTGTACATCGGAGCTGGCTTTTGATAAGTATACACTCAATGCTGGGTAAGCTACACTTCTTCAGGACCTGCAGGTTGGACTCTGGCTGGCCATTTGATGCTGCAGATCTTGCGCAAGCTTCGGTGATGGAACTGTTCGAGTTGTTGGATGTGTCGGAGGTACGTGGTCAGAGGCTCACAACAGTAGAGAAGAGCACTCAGAACCACAGCTCTGTACACGGCAACCTTTGTGCACAATCTGATGCCATGGTCTTGCCACAGACTCTTTGAGAGTCTGCCAAAGGCAAGCTGTCTTTTGAGATGCGCAACAACATCGCTTCTGCACCCAGAGATCCATTGCGGCTTACAGTGCTGCCCAGATAGCAGAACGTGTCCACAGTGTTGATCTGTGGGTTGTTGATGGCGACAGGTGGTGGTGGAGCACTGTCAGCAGCGGACGGTGAAGGCTGGGACATGGCCTCGGTCTGTCCAAGACCTTGCAAGTCCACAGCGTTGACAGAACCTTGCAAAGCGATCTGTGATGCCCTGGATGCATAGATCAACCTCACTGTCTTGACTCGTGCACCGTACTGTGACTTTGATAAGTGATTCTGATGATTTGTCCACTCACACACACACACACACACACACACACACACACACACACACACACACACACACACACGCACACACACACACACACGCGACATTACCTGTCGTTGTAATAGAATCCCAGTCCCGTTTCCATTTCACTGAAAGGCGCGTACTGGCAGAGGTAGTCCCCGAAGAATTGAGCCATGGACGCCTGGCTACGGACCGCTATGGATCCCGCGTTGTGGATGGTCAGGTAGCCGCTGGCTTTGGCTCGGCTGAAGAGGTCGGCTATGGGGGTGGAGTTTTTCCATCGAATGGAGGCGTCCATCCACACCAGGTGCTCCGCCTTCTCCAGCAAAGACTGCCTCACAGGACACAAAAGAAGCGTCAGGTGTAGGGGTCTACTGTGGTGGTGGTGGTGGTGGTGGTGGTGGTGGTGGTGGTGATGGTACTAATGCTACTGCTACTGTTGCTACTACTACTACTACTGCTGCTGCTGCTGCGCTGCTACTATTACAACTACTACTACTGCTACTTCTACTACTACTGCTGCTGCTGCTGCTACTACTGCTATTGCTGCTCCTACTACTGCTGCTGCTACTACTAGTGCTACTACAACTACTACTGCTACTACTCCTGCTACTACCACCATCACTCCTACTACTACTGCTGCTGCTGCTACTACTACTAATACTACTAGTAGTTCTAAATCTGGTACTACTACAGCTTCTACTTCTACTACTACAGTTTAATTTTTACCACTACTACTGCTGCTACTACCACCACCATAAACCACCACCGCCACCGCCACCACTACCACCACCACCACCACCACTACTACTACTACTACTACTACTACCACCAATACTACTGCTATTGCTGCTGATGCTGATGCTGCTATTGCTGCTGACGCTGCAAGTACAACGACTACATTCAATTACAATATGAAGACCTGCTGTCACTAATGATGCTGATGATAATGATGCTGATGATAATGATGCTGATGAGAAAAAAAAAATAAGAGAGAAACACTGGCGCCATTGTGTGGACTGTTGTTCCTAACAGGCCACCAGATCAGGCTCACTGTGACCCCTTCCTGTTCTGTTGTTTTCAACCACAGCACTGCCGTTGCTGATGCTGATGAGGCGTCTGTTGCCACTGCTACGGCTGCTACTTCTATTCTTACTACCACAACTACTCCTGCTCCTGCTGTTTTTACAGCAGCTGCTGCTGCTAGTACAACAACTACTGCTGCTACACCTTCTCCTGCTACTACTACTACCACTACCACCACCACCACCACCACCACCACTACTACTACTACTACTACTACTACTAGTACTACTACTACTACTACAGTGGCGGTTGCCGCTGCTGCTGTTGTTTTCTGAGCTGTTGTAACTACTGCTAGATGTTACATTCTCTTTTCGCTCTTCACTCAATCATTTGTTTCCTTTGCTTTTTTTTTTTTTTTTTTTTTTTACTTTACACTTTCACAGGGAAAAAAAAGCTGTATTGTGCATTTATTGACAGAAAAAAACAAAACAGAAACAATCAATCCAACAAACAAATACATAAATAAACAAACATTTGACACAATTTAAAGGAAAGATGTTCGGTAAAAAAAAAAAACAAACAAAAACTGTTTTGACAGTCGTGAAAATGTTCTAGATATGACTTAGAATAGGCATAATATTACATGTACCCGCATAATTCCAAAATATAAAAGCCACGATTTTGAAATTGGGAACAGATTTAATTCATTATCTTGTTCCAACGTACATTGAATTTCATTGGGATCGAATGAACGGTTGTTGATTTACAGACAATTAAACAGAGGATGGGTCGAAATCAAAGTTCGCAAAATCTGTTCAGTTCACAAAATCATTTCAATAGTGGGTGTGGCCACCGCCATTTGCGAGACATTCCACGCAGCGACTCCTCATCGAGTTGACCAGTGTTCTGATGACCCTCTGAGGGATTCTCTGCCATTCCAGTTGCAGCATTTGGAAGAGATCCTGGCGGTCTCTGGGAGGTGGATGGTTCTCCTTCAAGACTGCCATGGGTCCTATCCGTTGCATGGTCG
>JADBJO010008721.1:0-2500 GCA_016801955.1 Conus betulinus
CAATACAAGCAACAAAGATGTGAACAAAAATGGCGAATTAAGAGAACATACATATATATCCCCTCTATGTGTGCGTATGTGTGTGCATGCACACGCGCATGGTGCGCGCGCGAGTGTGTGTGTATGTGTGTGTGTATGTGTGTGTGTGTTGTGTGTGTGTGTGTGTGTGTGTGTGTGTGTGTGTGTGTGTGTGTGTGTGTGTGTGTTCATGTCTGTTGTCTGCGTGTACATGAACATGAATGTGCATGTGTGTGTGTGTTTATGTGTGTGTGTGTGTGTGTGTGTGTGTGTGTGTGTGTGTGTGTGTGTGTGTGTGTGTGTGCGCGCGCGTATGTGTGTGTGTGTGTGGATGTGTGTGTGTGTGTGTGTGTGTGTAGTGTGTGGGGGGTGTTGGTGTGTGTGCGCGTGCGAGCATGCATGTGCGTGTATGTGTGTGTGTGTGTGTGTGTGTGTGTGTGTGTGTGTGTGTGTGTGTGTGTGTGTGTGTGTGTGTGTGTGTGTGTGTGTGTGGTGTGAGAGAGAGGAGAGAGGAGAGAGGAGAGAGAGAGAGAGAGAGAGAGAGAGAGAGCATGTGTGTTTGCGTGTGTGTGTGCGTGTATGTTCATACATTTTCGTGCATGTAAAACTCGTATTCGACAGGCAGGCTTCACACAGAGCCGGGTCCCATTCCAGACATCATTGTCACACCCACATGCTCGTGCACGCTCGTAACTCAGGTTTACGTTCAACTGCAAAGCCTCAAGCCATTTCCGATGGCCAAAGAGCGATTCCCTTTCAAAATCCCAGCACTTTGCGCAACCATAATGGACACTGAACTCTATCACTGAATGGACAGACAGGCTGTGAGGTTGCTGCATGGCGCACAGAACAGATACTGAGGCCGGTCGTGTGTAAGTGGTGGGTCTTTTTATGGAATGGTGATGCAGAGAGTAAGGATGTCCAAAAACATCGTATATCTATTTTCGGGCTGTTGCGTGGTGCAGCAGCAGCAGCACCACCACCACCACCACCACCTCTCCCCAGCCCCCTCCCCTTCACACTCCATTCGTCCTCCTCTCCCCTAAGCTTTACACCCCCGCCCTTTACTCTTTCCCTTCTCCTCTCTGCCCTCCCCAGTGCTTTAGACCTGGACAGTTGGTTTGGGGTGTAGGTCTAGTGGACCAGACAATAAACCGAAAACCCAGTGGAGAGTAAGCTCAAAACTCCTGTACAAGTTCCCCTAGCAACGTAGGTGACGTCCATGGCAAAGATCATGTCTTGAATGTTCAGTTTGTCCGGCAAACACATGACATATACAGAGGGATTGGAAAAGATAATGTTGATGAAAGAACAAATGGGTGTTGCTGAACAATGGCGTTGCCCTTTTTCTAAGGTATAGCAATCCCACATTCACACTGAGAAATCTGTTGTGGCAATTGTTTTATATAGTACACGGCTATGACCATATACGCAGAATAGTTTCGTGCACTCATGAAAACATACAGTGCCAGCCTGTCAGACTAGGGTATGTGAAATGTGAACCGAATGTGTGTGTGTGTGTGTGTGTGTGTGTGTGTGTGTGTGTGTGTGTGTGTGTGTGTGTGTGTGTGTGTGTGTGTGTGTAAGAGAGAGTGAGACAGAGACAGAGACACTGAGAGAGAGAGAGAGAGAGAGAGAGAGGAGAGAGAGAGAGAGAGAGAGAGCGGTCTCACCCTTTTTGCAAACTAAACAGAATGACCAGTATTTGCTCCGAAGGGAAAACGTGATGCCCGCCCGCTGAGGGTGTTGATGCACTGACATAACATCCGCCATTCACCGCACACTGAATCGTGGTGACAGCATGGTCTGCTGAGTTTAACGTTCCACAGGCCGGAGGCCCTGACGAGCACGTTGCCAAAGACGAAAATGTCTGTAGAAGGTTTGTCTGTGGTGCCACAGTCATATGAAATCTGTAGAGGGGGTTGTCTATCGTGTCGCAGTAATAAAACAAGTCTGCAGAATGGTTGTCTATGGTATCACAGTCATGTAAGGACTGTAGAAGGCTTGTCTGTGGTGTCATAGAAATACAATGTCTGTAAAAAAGGAGGGAGGTCTGGGTGTCACAGCAATAGAGTCTGTACAACGGTTGTCTGTGGTGTCACAATGATATAAAGTCTGTCCAGGGTTTTCTGTGGTGACAAAGTAATACGAATGCTGTACAAGGGCTGTATATGTGGGTGTCATAGTAATATAAAGTCTGTAGAAGAGTTGTCTACCAGTTCACAGTACTATAAAGTCTGTAGAAGTGTTGTCTGCCAGTTCACAGTAATATAAAGTCTGTAGAAGTGTTGTCTGCCAGTTCACAGTAATACAAAGTCTGTAGAAGTGTGTTGTCTGCCAGTTCACAGTAATACAAAGTCTGTAGAAGTGTTGTCTGCCAGTTCACAGTAATATAAAGTCTGTAGAAGTGTTGTCTGCCAGTTCACAGTAATACAAAGTCTGTAGAAGTGTTGTCTGCCAGTTCACAGTAATATAAAGTCTG
>JADBJO010008721.1:12500-17500 GCA_016801955.1 Conus betulinus
GTCTTGCTTTTTTGCAAACCTAAACACAATGACCAATATTTGCTCTGAAGGGAAAAACGCTATGTCCACCCGCTGAGAGGTTTGATGCCTTGACATAACATCAGCCATTTACTCCACACTGAATCGTGGAAACAGCATAGCGTGCTGAATGTAACGTCCCATGGGCCATAGGCCCTGAAGAGCACGTTGTCAGAGATAAACATGTCTGCCGAATGATTGTCTATGGTGTCACAGTCATATACGGACTGTAGAAGGCTTGTCTGTGGTGACATAGCAATACAATGTCTGTCGAAGGGAGGTCTGGGGTGTCACAGTAATATAAAGTCTATAGAAGAGTTGTCTGTGGTGTCACAGTAATAAAGGATCTGTAGAATGGTTGTCTGTGGTGGCACAATAATAAAATGTATGTACAAGGGTTGTCTATGGTGTTACAGTAACATTAAATCTGTAAAGGGGCTGTCTGTGGTGCCGCAGTAATATGAAGTCTGTAGAAGTGTTGTCTATGGTGTCACAATAACATAAAGTCTGTAGAGGGGAGGTGTGTAAGAGAGCACAAGCAGGTGGTCAGGGCGTCTGTCAGGACTGGGACAGTCAGGAGGTCAGGGCGTCTGTCAGGACTGGGGACAGTCCAGTTTCGTTGACTATGATCCGTCCAGGCTGACGTCTGGGTCTTTTTGTGTGTATCTCAGAGGATATCTGGTGCTGGGTTTTGCTGGTCTACCTACAAAGGCGTTGGTCGTCGCCGGGAGTTCCCCATCCCACCTTGTCATCAGGGAGACAGCGTGGCCACGTTCATGCATGAGTTGTGGTGAGATTGACCCCAGTGAAGCCAACGTGGTGACAGAAGTGGACTGGTGGGGGCGACGAACCATTGGGAGAAGATGCATACACCCCTCCCCCTCCCCACAGTGGAATGGACAACAATGAGCTGCCACACCTCATCAGGGTGCGTGCTGGTATCAAGCCCTGGCACCAAGCCTCTCTACACGGAAACCCGTAGTCTCACCACCCAACCTCCCAGTATTGCCACAAGCTGTTAAGAGCTGGGCCGTCACTCACGAGGCGAGGATCGTAGGCCGTGCCACTCGATATCAATCTGCCAGCACCAAGTCCCCTGGGAGGGATCGTTCTCCTTCCTCCCGGCACAGCCGCAATGCCATCACGCAGCGAGTGACGTCCAGCGGTGGTACCTGACGAGTCTGAATATATCAGCAGTCTGTCTGCGTTGTTCCGTCATCAATCATTACTCCCTTCCCTTCATCATTTTTGGCTTTTCCCTCACCAACCTCCGCATGCTCTCGTTATGTATGTATACACAAGGGCGCGTGCATGAATGCTTGAGACACACACACACACACACACACACACACACACACACACACACACACACACACACACACACACACACACACACACACACCACACACACACACACACACACACACACTCGCACGAAATTGGCAAATTGGCTGGGTTAAGCTTGTTTTGGTTTCAGTTTGGTTTTTCGCTGAAACTGGTTTTATTTGGATTTGATGCTTTTCACTTGCCTTCAGTTTGATTTAATTTGATGTAAATTGGTTTAATATAACTTTGTTTAGTCTGGTTTGGTTTGTAACCCCCCCCCACACACACACACACACACACACACACAGAGATACACACACACACACACACACACACAGAGTTTGATTCAGTTTTGTTAACAAATCTTAAAACAATGTCAGCGAACCGCCCAGAGAAATGTGGACAAACGAGTCACAAGACAAAACACAACGCGTTTCGACCTCTTAGGTCTTCTTCAGGTGAAACAAAAATGAAACAAATAACGAAAATGCACTTAGCTTTGATCGCTTCAGATTGCTTCTGTGTTCAGCGCAAGGAAGAAAGCATTCAACGCCTTCTTCCTTGCGCTGAACACAGAAGCAATCTGAAGCGATCAAAGCTAAGTGCATTTTCGTTATTTGTTTCAACGCCTTCTTCCTTGCGCTGAACACAGAAGCATCTGAAGCGATCAAAGCTAAGTGCATTTTCGTTATTTGTTTCATTTTTGTTTCACCTGAAGAAGATCTAAGAGGTCGAAACGCGTTGTGTTTCGTCTTGTGACTCGTTTGTCCACGTTTCTCTGGGCGGTTCGCTGACATTGATTTAAGATTTGTTAGATTTCCGCCTGCAGTCGTTTCACTTTGCAACTAGATCAGTTTTGTTAAATATGATTTCATTTTGGTTTGGTTTCAAACGTTTCCATCTGTTTTGATTAAGGTCAACGTTTTTTTTTTTATCTTGATTCACACAGTCTAACCCCACCCCCATCCCCTTTGAACTATGACCTGCCTACAGACTTCCCCTGCCTTTGAATACCAGTCACCAACAGGGTTATCAGAGGCAAACAGGTTAGTGAAAAGACAAAAACATTGATGGAAATCTCACTTATATTAACGTTAATCATTAAGTATGAAAAAACTCCCATGCAGCACGTAGTGCTCTTCGCATGCCATTGCAGAAATCTTTGTGATTTTGAAGACGAGAGATGTGTATTGATCGCCAACGACTGAAAATCAGGAAAAGAAGACGAGAAAGGCCAAACGTCCACCTTGCCTCCACTCTGTCTCCCCTCCAGCCCTCAGGCCTGCCACTGCATCCTTCCCCCCTCACTCTCACTCTCCTACACACACGTCTGCGCGTTCTTCCTTTCTACGTCATTGATACCTCTATCCCTTCCGCATCCAGTTCTCCCCCTATCATTTGAGGAATATCAGGGGAACCTGTCTTTGACGTCAGAGAACAAGTGAATGGAAGGAAGGGAGAGCAGTGAGAGAGCGGCAGAGTGAGTAGGAAGGGAGAGCAGTTGGTGAGGAAAAGAGAGAAGGAGATAGGCACAGAGAGAGAGAGAGAGAGAGAGAGAGAGAGAGAGAGAGAGAGAGAGAGAATGACAATGAATACAGTTTAATGTCATCAGCAAAACCTGCTATTTGACATGGGGAACACTGCTTGAACAAAATTAAGAAAAATAAAAAATAAAAAAATCAGAAATAGAGAAGAGTAAACATCATAAATAGCAGGCGACCCACAGCCCTAGTCAATCAGTTGAGAGGACAATAGGACTTAATAGGAAAGAACTTTAATTCTACTTAAGTATTGAAAAGCTTCCTTTTTCGAAACATATTTGCTTCTGCGATAAAATTTAGCAATAGACTTTAAATTCGTTTCGCTATCACTCTGTAACAGGGTGACTAAGTCACGTTCTTCTGCTAATACTGATTTAAAGACATCGCATTAAGAAACTATATGTAGCCTTCATCGATTTTCGGAAATCATTCCACTCTGTGAATAGAAATATTATGGGATGAGATAGAGAGAGAGAGAGAGAGAGAGAGAGAGAGAGAGAGAGAGAGAGAGAAGAGGGGGAGGAGGAGGACGAAAAAAAAATGTGATGCAAAGCAAACCAGGTAAATATTGAGTGAGTGACAGAGAGAGAGAGAGAGAGAGAGAGAGAGAGAGAGAGAGAGAGAGAGAGAGAGAGAGAGAGAGAGAGAGAGAGACTAAAAGGTGTAGACTGATTAAGTTTCAAAATGCAAACCTGCAAAAACTGTATGGTAACCAAAATAGTTGTGACTGCTTATCATTTCACATGCACATCCTGCCCCATGCAAATTCCCTTAGTGGTCAGTCTGCATCAACCTTGGACATGGAGTTTTGTGTTGGCTGGCATGTCCTGTCAGAATCCCAGCACGAAAAGGACAATGTGAATTACCAACGACATCACAAGAATACCACTCACCGGCAGACAACCCACACTATTGTTGAGGTGATGTTTGGAGTCAGCCTATGCTGAAGAACAGTACGTGCTACACTTATGATAATGTGGATACAGTTTGAGAGAAGATCTTTTAACTGGAACGGAGACCATGACTTTAATTCTTCAATGACTGTCCCTTGAGAATTGGCTGAAATGAAATATAATGCAGGTATCCAGATTTTTTTTTCCCAAACAGTTTTTTCTTTTTGTTTCACTAACAAAGAAAATGGGAAGAAATGTTCTTGGAAGATTGCCAAGTCAAATAAGCTATGCAGTGCACATACTATTATACCGAATTTTGTATGAATGTAGAAAAATGTCTAGAAAAATTCAGTTCATATATGAGTGTGTATGTGTGTGTGTGTGTGTGTGCATATGTGCGTGTGCATTATGTGCGTGTGCGTGTGTGTGTGTGTGTGTGTGTGTGTGTGTGTGTGTGTGTGTGTTGAAATGAACAAAAACTCAACCTGAACTTTTCAAGAATCGGGTAACCTCTTGGTCACCTGGAAATAATCAGTGGTAAAAAAAAAAATGATCAAGCAAAACATTTATACAATTGGGTGTCCTTTTGACCTCACGAACCAGTACAATAAAACACACTGGTGAAAGAAAAAGAAAACAGAAAGCACAAAAAAAAAATGAAAAGCGTAACTTTATCAAGGTGGTGACCTTTCGGTTGCATGGATTGACGTAACTGAATGGAGAAAAAAAAAAAAGAAGAAAAAGGGAAGGAAGAATAATTGGTGTTAGTTTTTCCAAGAATCGGATGAGCTGTGTAAAAAAAAAATTCATGTAGCAAAATAGACTGAAAGAAAAATGAATGAATGAATGTCTCCCTCCCAAATGTTAAATGCCAAAACAGTATTTTATGGCTCTGTGCGCGTACAACATCGGTTGTACCGTGGGAATGGTGTTGGAAATGTCACTGAGAAATGGAGGCATTTCTGTGCACAGGGAGATCGCCATCACGCTTTCTGTCTAGCCTGCATTTCGACCAAGCGTAGATCAACATTGATGAGGTGGGGTAGGGAAGAAAGATGGAGGAGGAGGAGGAGAGGGGAGGAAGAAAGCTGTCTGAAGCTGACGGCCATGACCTCTGTGTCTCTTGCTTTCAGTCCCTTCACATTTGTCAGGATCGCCCTTCTCACATTCCAGACTGCTGCGACGTTGGCGCTAATATTTGGAGAACATCCCACCCATTGTT
>JADBJO010008721.1:22500-25000 GCA_016801955.1 Conus betulinus
CTGTTGTGTTTGGATGCAAACTCCTAATTGTGGCGTATATCCTGTACATTTTTTTTTGACATTTTTGAAAGTTCATTTAAAACTGGCTTTAGGCCCTCCCTGTCATCAATTTTAAACACAAACTTCCATATAATGAAGCTAAATGGCATGATGAGATGTGTTTTGATTTTTTTTTTTTTTTTTTTTTTTTTTTTTTTTTTTTTTTCCTGTCCCAACATCTGCGTCCCAACATCTCAGAGGCAGTGCACCCACGCCACTCATTCCGACACCCCGTCCACAGCCACAGCCCGGTCGGCCCCGCCGCAGCCCTGGCGGCACCGGCAATCCACAGGGAGCAGTCAATGTCAAGTCGTCAAGAGGCAACCCACCGGAGGAGACACTGCACTGCTGCCGAGTCACTTCGGTGGTGTTCAGTGGCGCCTGTTCTGATCCAACATACGCAGGACACCACCTACTAACCTACCGGACACCACCTACTAAGCTCCCTACTGACGACAATAATTGCTAGGTCGCGGAGCCGGCGTGAGTGAGCTCTCCCTCCGGAGGGCGCCACTACGTCCGTCCAACGACAGTCCCCTTAGACTCGCCGATACCGGTGACCCCGACGAACCAAACCAAGGCCATAGACGTGGAGAGGACATCGAAATTGAGGTCACCATGAGAGCAGGGCATGAAGGGCCACAGAATTTGAGACATTTTTTTTTTATTCTGATCGAAGAGAATGAGGATGATTAAGATGATGCTACGGATTTCCATTTCGGTCTGAGACTACATGACAGGGCTGTACTCCACGTTTCCTTTCATAATATATCCCAGCGTCAACCAAGCCCGAGAGATACAGGCACCTGTAGTGTTGGTAAGGAAATTTGAGCAACACTCTCAGAAACCCATCCATTAAATGGATGAAACTCGACTGTGTGTCTCAGTCTCCCCAGCTGAGTCCACAGCAAACTCAACTCTGGGTGAAGCCGGTCGGTGCAGTAAAAACCCACATGACTCTGATGGGATTCGAACCCACGACCTCCCACCGGGAGTCCGCGACGCTAACCACTTCGCCATGGTGGCAGGTGTTTTATTTTAAATCTTGTGCTTTGTTTCCCTTTTCGCCGTTAATATTATCTATTTCTTCTTTTTCTTCTTGTTGTTGTTGTTGAGTTTTCTCTTATGAAAAATAATATGTGATTCTTTCTTGGCTTTTCCTCATTTGCTTTATAGACAGTTTAATATCTAAGAAGCCAATATATAGTGCAAAATCGTAATTGTGGAGTAGGTCATAGCAGTCTGCCGGCAACCTATTCAGTACCACCAAAGGTCGTCATCCAGTGTTACAAGCCAGGCCGTCACTCAAAAGGTAATCAGTCCCTGCTGCTCAATGTCCATCTGCCAGCACCAAGTCCCTTGGGAGTGATCTCGCTCTTCTCCTCCCGGAACACGCTGCTCTGTCCACTCGCTGTGAGTTACGTCCAGTGGAGGTAATTGACCAAGCTGAATGTATCAGCAGTCTGTCCGTGTTGGTAGTTCATCAATCACAACCTCTGTCCCTTCCTCTTTTAGCTTATCCCTCACTGACGTCTACGTGCGCTTGCTACTCATGTTACATTATTATTATCATTATCATTATAGGTATTATTAGCATTGCTGTTATCTTAACTCGCATTGTCTCCTTCTTAGCAGCCTGATTTTCATTCAACATCGTTTTTTTTTTTTTTTCGTTCAGTTTGAGGAGATAAGTGATTGCTCATTGATCGTTTTTCATTGTCGTCACTGTTGTTTGTCTCCCCTGAACTAGACAAAAGAAGTCAAAACGCGTGGTGTTTGTTTCGTGATCTCTTTTTTATTGTTTGATGATGTAATAATTCTTTTCCTTCATTTAATTAATCACGTTTTGATTAACGCCTGCAGACACCTCACTCTGAAATCACCCTGATTTGGTTTCATTTGCATTTAATTTCAAGTGAATTGATTTGACTTTGGTTTCATTTCGTTTAGTCTGATTTCAATGGGATTAATTTAGTTTGAGCCTGTTCCATTTGATTACGTTTGGTTAATTAAGGGTATGTTTTTTTTTTCTTTTGATTCACACCATTATTTTTGAAAAAATGAAATCGATTCTAATTTTCATCCCTAGGTTCTAAACTGGTAGCAGACATTCCTTTGCCTGAAATGCCAGTCAGAACAGCAACAACAGATGATTAGAACCAATTACGTTATGGAAAGACCAAGCGTGGAAGGAAGTCTCGCTGATATCAGTCTCATTCATTCAACCAAATCCCCCCCCTGAGATGAGCATCAATCATTGACATTCTTCGCAAAACCATAGCACAAACCTCCATGAGCTTGGGAAACGAGATGTGTATCGATCCTCAGCCACTGAAAATCAGGGAAGGAAGACGAGAAAGGTCAAACGTCCATCCACTCGGTCCCTCGGCAGCCCTCGTGCCTGCCACTCTGTCCCTCCTCTCTCACACTTCCTCTTCCACACACGCACGTACGCACGTCC
>JADBJO010008721.1:27500-35000 GCA_016801955.1 Conus betulinus
CGTCTATGAAGGTCATTATCACCAGGCTCCCTGCTTTACATGTTGTCCAAACACCCTCTCTCCACACCATCTGGATGAGGAGTCAAGCTGCATCAACAGTTTACTGTGAACAACGTGATGTAACAGACGTGGATCTTCATGCCAAGGGGAGTGGGGTGAGGGAACTGAGATAACATTTACACTGCCAGACAACACGTGTACTCAGGGCAACGAGAATGACAGTTTATTGTTGTGTGCCAGGATACGAACTCGCAGTGTTCTTAAGGATGGAAGATGAAATACAGTTATCTTAACGGTTTGTGTGTGTGTGTGTGTGTGTGTGTGTGTGTGTGTGTGTGTGTGTGTGTGTGTGTGTGTGTGTGTGTGTGTGTGTGTGTGTGTGTGTGTGTGTGTGTGTGTGTGTGTGTGTGTGTGTGTGTGTGTGTGTGTGTGTGTGTGTGTGTGTGTGTGTGTGTGTGTGTGTGTGTGTGTGTGTGTGTGTGTGTGTGTGTGTGTGTGTGTGTGTAAGGTAGGTAGACTGGACTGTGTGTGTGTGTAAAGGTAGACTGGCACGGGAATATACCCAACTATGTGTGGTTGGGATGGGTGTGATCAGAACAGTTTAGTTGTAAAGACAGATTGGAATGTCATTTATGTAAAGTGGCATGAACATACAGCCCATCGATGTGTAGCTTGGATGGGTGTGATCTTGGTGTGCTAGACGAACAGGTAGACTGGACTGTCTCATGTATTGAATGGCATGACAATACAGCCCACGGAGGTGTGTTTGGGATGAATGCTGGATGACGCCTTATAAGGTCAAGGTTTGGGACTCTGGCAATGATAAAGTAATAATGATGAAAATGGCAACTCCACCACCAGCAATATTGTAAGAAGAAGAAGAAGAAGAAGAAGAAGAAGAAGAAGAAGAAGAGAAGAAGAAGAAGAAAAATGATAATGATGATAATAATAGTAACAAATTCATATAATTACTATCATCATTGTTATCATTATCATTATTATTACTATCATCATTGTTATTATTATTATCACCATCATTATCATTATCATAAATAATGATAAGAATAGCAATAACAAGCCATTATTATTATTATGAGATGATGATGATGATGATGATAAAATTGTGATCGAATAAGTCAATGTGCTTAATACGTCATGCGCACGATTGCATACCACAACTTAAAACATATAACCCCTGAAGGAATACAAAGGTAAGTAAATAATACTTGAACAGGTGTAGGGGATAAGGTATGAAAAAGTAAAGGTTTAAGGTTGGCTTTAAAAGTAGAAGGGGAAGTTCATTCCAGGTTTGTGGGCCAGAAATAAACAGAGACAGCTGTCTCTTGATGATTAATCCTGGGTTTCTGAAAGCAGAGTGAATATGACGTGGAACGTAGAAAAACGGTTGAATTGTGAAGTTTAAGGCAATGACAGACACTGAAGGCGTTTATAGCGGAGAGCGTTACTCATACTTTGTCCTGTGTGAGACAGGTAGCCAATGAAGAAAATGCAAGAGGGGTAGTGATGCGGTCAGATTTATTCCTCCTGAAGGCAATGCGAGCAAGTTAGCTGTACCGTGAGTTTTGTGCTCATTTCCAGTTACCTTGTTAATGGCGTGATGCTTACAATAGGTAACTAATGTGTTTTCTGTGTAATATATTGTGTAATTTTAATATGAGACCCCTCACCATCATGTACAAAGGTATATGACTTATGGTCAAAATTAGGTTTGGGAAAATGTCCTACTCTTTTACTATTGAAATCAGTTCATAGTCTAAGCTTCACATCACGTAAAAAAAGAATGTCGGGACATTCTTTAAGCCTCCTACATTTATATCGCGTCACAGTCAGATGTAGTTCGATGGATCAAATCTGTTATAATAGGCAACCGAAAAGCGAAACAAAACACTGCTCAGGTTTATGAATGTGTGGTCATGAAGAGATATGTTAGTTGGAAATCCCATGTTTATTTTTTTCCAAAACCATTCTTGAAATGACAAGAGAGAGAGAGAGAGAGAGAGAGAGAGAGAGAGAGAGAGAGAGAGAGAGAGAGAGAGAGAGAGAGAGAGAGAGAGAACATGCGTAAATCTTGGTGCGTTTTTCTTTTTTTTTTTTCAGAGATCATATACATTCAATGCTTAAAGGTAAAGAAATATTCATCTGTTACATGTGGGTATGGACGGCGGAAAGAAACTGAAGCCAAGACCACCATCAGAGCATAGCTCCGAAATGCCACAGCACTTCAGATTGTCTTACGACGATCAATGAGGATGTTGAAAATGAACATGATGTCATTGAGCTTCGTTCTGCTTTGTGACTGTCACAAGAGAGTGATGTACTGTGTATTCTATAATTATACTTTTTAAATGCCTGAAAGTTAGCAAACCCTCATCTCTCGGCCACTCTGGCATACACAACCAGACGGATGATTCAGGTATGTAAGCGAATATTTTTTTAATGGTAATCATCACACGTTTGTACATACTTCTCCTGGTTCAGAGGATTGTGCAGAGGACAGGAAAGGACAATACCATCCAAGCCCTTCCACAACTTGAACGGTCCTTCAACATGTAACTGGCGTTGTTGGTGTGTTTGAAAGCGGAGGGAGGGGGGGCGGGAGGGGGGGGAGGGAGGGAGATAGAGTGAGTGTGTGTGGGTGTGAGTGTGTGTAACACAAAAATGAAAAAAAACTGGAAATAATTAACTCTTTTTGTTTCATCTATGTTGTTTTCTTAGTATATGCAACACATCAGAGTGAATGTGCCAGTACACTACACATTAGAACATTAACAAACCCAGACACTTTGTATCAAACGCTAAAACCTTAAAATCAGCAAAAATGTGTCCATCTGTAAGAGAACATACAGACTATGCATGGTGTGTATGAGACTGTTGTTTTTTTTTTTTTTTTTTTGGGGGGGGGGGGGGGGAGCTAGTAGTGGGGGGGGGGGGTAGTTTTCTTTTTTCTTTTTCTTTTTTTTTTTTTTTTTTTTTTTTTTTTTTTTTTTTTTTGCAGATGAAGAGAACAGTGTGAAGCACCAAAAAATGAAGAGGTGGATTTTGGCGTTAGGAAAAAAAAAAAAAAAAAAAAGACCGCCTTAGGTGCTCCATTGATCCGATAACTGATGCGACACACACACACAAAACAAAAACAAAAAAAGACCTTGAACGGTCCGTCTCTCAGTGGAGAGAACAATACAGGAACATGATGAAGGATCGTGTCGGATCATAGGTTTCCGGGGATCTCAATTGTGCTTAATGAGGTCATTGTCGGGCTTCCTGCCACACTTTACGCCAGCCAGGACACTTTTATCCCGACACCGTTTGGGGTCTTGATGAGGCCAAGAGTATCTATACCACAATACTGCCAGGAGGGAGGGAGAGGGAAAGAGAGGGGAGAGAGATGAAGGTATCAAATTTGTGGGAAAAATGTTAGCAAAGAGAGAGAGAGGAAGACTGACAGACAGACAGACAAACAGACAGACAGACAGACAGACAGAGAGAGAGGCATTAAACAGGTGGCAAAAAGAAAACTATTGACGCACACGTATCTGCGTCAGAAACAGATGCCTTCAGGAAACGATGGGGGGATGGAGACTCTGGAATGGATGGTTGGGGGACAGGGGGAGCCGGGGGTGGGGGATACCTCTGCGTGCAATGCACGTCAGCTCTACTGTTCACCACAGTAGACGCATACGCTGCGGACAGTCCATGGTGTCTGTGAAGGTTGCTATTGTCATCTGGCTTCCTGCTTTACAAGTCGTCCCGAAGAAGCTTTATACGCCATCTGAATGAGCCCAGCTTGAGCAACAGGTGTTCTGTGAATTGTCAGTCTCTTAGCAGAAATAACAATAGAAGAACATGATGAGGGATGGTGTAGAAACATTCGTTTCCCAAGATACTCTCTCTCTCTCTCTCTCTCTCTCTCTCTCTCTCTCTCTCTCTCTCTCTCTCTCTCTCTCTCTCTCTCTCTCTCTCTCTTCTATCAAGATGCAATGCATATATGTCTTTCAGAGAAAAATACAAACTGAAACACAGACAATTTCAGAATGTGAGCTCTATTGAACTAAAACAATTACTTGCAAACGAAAATGTGCACATTACAAGAGATATTGCTATGTATATTTATTATGCATTGAAAAAAAGTGAACTCGTATCCCACAGTTTGAATGATTAGTTACTCTAATAAACTAGCATTATTAGTACATCGAAAAATACACTTTTGTTGTCATTTCTCTTTTTTCTCTTTATGTGTGCACTGCACCTCACATTGTTATAGGCCGGCGGCCTAAAACATTAACATTGTGTTCAATTGTTCAATTGTGTTCAATTGTTTCTCTCTCTCTCTCTCTCTCTCTCTCTCTCTCTCTCTCTCTCTCTCTCTCTCTCTCTCTCGCTCTCATGACTGCGCGCATGTGGGCACGTGTGTCCATGCTTTTGTTTGTCTACTGTCCTATTTTCTCCTGAATGTTATGATAGGCAACTAAAAGACAAAACAGAAACTGTTCGACTTCATTTCCTTTGGTCATGAAAACATAGGTACGACTCCCTCTGCCCAAGGCCCTCCAAGTCATTCGGGAGAAAATTGAGGATGACTACACCACCTTCGTCACCGGTGTGAACTCACTGCAGACAGGTGCTAGAACTGTTGGAACTGTGCCTCACTAGCACCTACTTTTCTTTCTACCATGAGTTTTACCAGCAGAAACAAGGAGCTGCCATGGGTTCGCCCCGCCAACCCTCCCAGCACGTGGTACTGCTATGTGGATGACACCATGACCTGCATAGAGGAGACGGAGGTTGACAGCATCACCACTCACCTGAACCCCATCGACGACATTATCCAGTTTACCTCGGAAACTGAAGCAGAAGGGAAGATCCCGTTCCTGGACACTCTCATCACCCGAACCCATGACGACAGGGTAGAGACCAGCGTCTACAGGAAACCCACCCACACTGACCAATATTTGAACTTTCACTCTAACCACCCACTCCGGCACAAAGAGATCTGTTGTCAACACCCTCTTGCACAGAGCCTCTGTACTGTATTCCACTAAGGAGGAAGAGCTGAAAGAAGAAGAACACATCAAGACTTCCCTTTCCGCTAATGGATACCCTGCATGGATGTGGGACAACCCTCGAGTTCGCTACCCTTCTTCTACAGATAGGGACAGTGTGAAAAGTGGGGATCCTCACATTAAAGGAGTCTCAGAGCGTCTAGCCTGGACCTTCCAACAACATGGACGCAAAGTTCTCCACAAAACCCCACCAACTCCCTACGCCAGCAACTGACCCATGTCAAAGACAAAATGGACCCCCTCAAGCAGTGTGGTGTAGTGTACCAGGTAGGTTGTCAAGACTGTACCCTTACCTACATTGGCGAGACAGCAAGACCACTCACCACCTGTCTACATGAACACCAAAACCGATCTACTTCTGTCATACACGAACATCTACAAGCCACAGGCCACACAGTTTCAGCCCCCAAGAAACCAAGATTTTATATACAGAGTCCTTTCTCACAAGAAGAAAACAGTTAAAGAAGCCATCGAAATCAAGACCAGACGTCCCAGCCTGAACAGAGATCAAGGCTTTGAACTTCCTCCCATTTGCAATCAGATCCTGACAACTGTTCACCCCACACAACAGTCGCCCCACCAGGCCTCACTGCCACAACAGCAACAGTGCGCTGAAGAAGTTAGGGCGACCCTGTCGAATGTTCTCCAATTAAATTTTTTATTCTGAGTCCTTAACTACTTTTCTAAGAACTTTATTTGTGCATTCTACACTCATCCTTTAAAAATGCCTTCCAGTTTGCCGCTGCTGATTCTTCATCTCACCGCCTATCTGGCCTGTACCGTCAGACGGGTAGGTAAGGTGTGTAAGTGTTTCGTTATCATTTTCAGACTTTCATGCACGCTTCTTCCAGTCTAGGAGATTACGTTCAAGACGGCAAGTGATAAACTGTACCAATGCCATTCCACAGCGTGAACTGTCTGCCTCTTAGTGGACATAACAAGACAGGAAAATGATGGTGGCTTGCTGCAGAAGATAGGTTTCCAGGGATTCTCCTCCCCCCCCCTCTCTCTCTCTCTCTCTCTCTCTCTTCTCTCTCTCTCTCTCTCTCTCTGTATGTTTATACTGCTAAAAACGCCTAATAAAATTCTTAAAGTGCTCAACCCCTTGGGGAGCAACATCTGTTAAAATAGGATAGTATTTTTCTTTACTATCCTATTTTCCTTTTACTATCCTATTTTAAATATATATATATATATATATATATATATATATATATATATATATCTGTTCGTATTTGTCTCCTGCATCTTCCTCTCTTGAATCCAATGCAAGCAATTGTGTGAGTGCACACACACGCACGCGCACACACACACACACACACACACACACACACACACACACACACACACACACCACACACACACACATGCACGCACACAAACACGCACACACGCATGCACGTACGCACATACGCGCATGCGTGCGTGCATGCGTGAATGCACTTATGCACGCACATTTCAGTTAGGAGGCACAGGAAAGCTGAAGTTGGCAAAGAATGGAAATGGACCCATTCATGTCTACCTTTGTCAAACTTTTGATTTTGCTGGGGGATATCAATATGTTTGGGGGGGCGTAACACCACCGTCATTGTCTCTCTCTCTCTCTCTCTCTCTCTCTCTCTCTCTCTCTCTCTCTCTCTCTCTCTCTCTCTCTCTCTCTTTCCTCACCCTCATCCCTATATTCCCTTCCTTCTCCTTCACCCCTCTCCACCCTCCCCCCTGCCAATCTACCAACCTCCAGCCCCACCCCCACCCTCCAAAGCAAAAGGTGTCAGACGCAATTAGCAAACCCATTGCAACATCACAGGGATCGTCACAGAAACGCGTTGAAAGCAGAGGAGGTTACCTTCCCCTGCACTTATCCTCTCCTAGCCCCATAACTTTTCAGACACACCCCCCCCCCCCCCCCCCTCTTCCACTGCTAGACCTCTGGCAGTATTCCTTGCCCCGTGCATCCAGCAGACCGTCTCCCGGGACATTATTCTAATTCTCAACACAATATTGAGTGCTTGTGTGGTTGAGGGAGAGAAAGAGGGTAATGGAAGTGGTTTTGCGGGGGGGGGTTGGGGGTGGGGGGGGTGGGGAAAGGGGGTAGAGGTGGAAGGCGGGAAGAGAAAACTTTACGTCAGTTACAGAAGCGACAAGAAAAAGGGTGTGGGGTAAGTGGATGTATATCTGCATGCTTGAGAGAGAGAGAGAGAGAGAGAGAGGGAGGGAGGGAGGGAGGGAGGGAGAGAAAGAGAGAGGACAGAGAGAGAGAGAGAGAGAGAGAGAGGAGAGAGAGAGAGAGAGAGAGAGAGAGAGAGAAAGAGAGACAGGGAGAAAGAGAGACAGGGAGAGACTTCAGACTTCAGATTTTTATTCAGTAAGGCCATTGGCCCATTTTGCTTCTCGGCCTTTTGGCTAAGATCAAAGTGAGACA
>JADBJO010008721.1:40000-42500 GCA_016801955.1 Conus betulinus
ATTGATGACATAGATATTTTAGAATTAGTTTTTTTTTTTTTTTGTTGTTGTTGTTTTTGTTTGTTGTTTTTAGTTTTGCATTTCTTAAACGCTTGCCCCTGTCAGGCTGCCTAAGTCCCTACTTGCTGAATGACACTGAGGCAGCCGACATCATGCCGTAGTGCTGGGATGTCTGGACACAGTCGGCTCTGTTGGGGGCTACCCTTAAATTTATCACGCTCTGTGGAATGACTGTCACCAGTCCTGTTTCCATAGTCTGGCCTTCACTGCTATTAGAGTCATTATGCAGATTGCAAATAAATTCTGCTGAAATTTTCTTTGTCTTGTGTACAAGCTTAAACCCGCCTTCTTCTGTCTTCTAACAAGACAATGAGAAAACCAAATTGGTCCAAAAATGCAGTGCTTTGGCCAATTCACACTGTGTACCACAATCAAGATAGTTTGGAAGAGAGCCGACCACGAAGACTTTGAGAAGATTTCTGGTCAGGATCTCACGCTGCTAATGATGGATCTCAGGAAATTGAACCATTGAACAGTTTCTAACTTCTGACCACGGACTGTTGTCTTGGTTCTGATGGCAGTGTTGTTGCTGGCCATCAGCTTTGTCATCTGGGCGCAGATTTCCACGTCGACTTTTTCACGCTTCATCCAGTCGTTCAACAACCTTGGCGAGTCCTACTTCATAGCCTGCCACACCATCGATGTCATCTGCAAACCGAAGGTTTGTAATGGGTTTTCCTCTAGTGCTGACTGTGATAGTGTAACCTTCAAGGTTTGTGATGGGTTTCCTCTAGTGCTGACTGTGATAGTGTAACCTTCAAGGTTTGTGCTGACTGACTGTGATAGTGTAACCTTCAAGGTTTGTGATGGGTTTTCCTCTAATGCTGACTGTGATAGTGTAACCTTCAAGGTTTGTGATGGGTTTTCCTCTAATGCTGACTGTGATGATGTAACCTTCAAGATTTGGGATGGATTTTGCTCTAATGCTGATGGTTTGCGATGGGTTTCCTCTAATGCTGACTGTGATGATGTAACCTTCAAGGTTTGTGATGGGTTTTCCTCTAATGCTGACTGTGATGATGTCACCTTCAAGATTTGGGATGGGTTTTGCTCTAATGCTGTGAAGTTTTGTGATGGGTTTTTCCTCTAATGCTGACTGTGATGATGTCACCTTCAAGATTTGGATGGATTTTCCTCTAATGCTGTGAAGGTTTGTGATAGGTTTTCCTCTAATGCTGACTGTGATGATGTCACCTTCAAGATTTGGGATGGGTTTTCCTCTAATGCTGTGAAGGTTTGTGATGGGTTTTCCTCTAATGCTGACTGTGATGATGTCACCTTGAAGGTTTGTGATGGGTTTTCTTCTAATGCTGACTGTGATGACGTAATCTTCAAGGTTTGTGATGGGTTTTCCTCTAGTGCTGACTGTGTGATGATATAACCTTCAAGTGCATCAGTTTTCAGGCTTTCCAGGAAAATGTTGAGAAGTGGGTTAGAGAGAAAGGTAGCCCCGACAAACTCCAAATGAAACATTATGTAAACCATGCTCCATTAGCACTCTGTATGAATTCTGCCCCAGTCGCTGTGAAGCAAAGCTGCTGGGTGATATTGATAAGTTTCCCTCTCATGTCGTATCTCTTCATTGTGGTGCTGCCTCCAGCCCCATTCTGTCGAAGGCTGTCGTGAAATCTATGAGGACGGGGCAACACTCCCTCTGGTGCTGGGGATGTGTTCCTAAAGAGCGCGTGGAGGCTTAAGACCTGTGTTTGATGGTACTTCTGCCGTCGCGGAACCTGTCCTGTTCTTCGTCAGTAATGGTAACTGGTGTGCTTGCAGTCTATTCAGAATGATTTAGAGCATAACTTTGCCGGCGTGGCTGACAAGCTTATAATACGGTAGATTGGGAAGTGGTGGAGATTTCCTTTCTTGGGAATCGTGGACGAGTAGTGACAGAACGCATGATGTTAGCCATTGCCCAGTGTGCCAGAGTTTGTGACAGACAGCATGAGGATATGGAATTACTGACTCTCCACTGTGTTTCAAGAGGGATGTTGATGCACACATCTCAGAGTTTTCAATGCAGCAAAGAATTTCTTCACGGAGAATTTGGAATGTCATCCTCATTTGCCGGATCCTGTGCTGTTAGTACAGTTGGGTCCCCGTGTGTGTGTGTTTGTTGTAGAGACCATGGCGGTATTCAGTCCACCATGTAATGATGTCCTCTTCCTATAGCTGCTGTCACTCACTGCTACTTCCTACAACTCACTGTGCGTCAGTCTTTTCAGCAATCGCTCGTCTCTAATGCAGCACTCGTGACCTGCCCTCTGGACCCGTTGGTGGCGCTAGAGCGACTGCCTGTATATGCATGGGTATGGATAAATGTGTATGAACGTGTGCGTCAGAGAGAGAGAGAGAGAAGAGAGAGAGAGAGAGAGAGAGAGAGAGAGAGAGAGAGAAACGGAGAGACAAAGAGAGAGAGAGGGGAGTGGGGATGGGGGGG
>JADBJO010008721.1:60000-75000 GCA_016801955.1 Conus betulinus
TGTCATGTGTGAAGGCAAAGGTTTGTTGTATTTATAGATGTCATGTGTGAAGGCAAAGGGTTGTTTATTTATAGATGTCATGTGTGAAGGCAAAGGGTTTGTATTTATAGATGTCATGTGTGAAGGCAAAGGGTTTGTATTTATAGATCTATGTCATGTGTGAAGGCAAAGGTTTTGTATTTATAGATGTCATGTGTGAAGGCAAAGGGTTTTAGACGCGAACGATGTTTTATTACTGCAGATGATTGCGCTAATTGAACTTAAAGAGAAAAAGGGAAACAATTCCAGTTTTATATTGAAAATTGTAAATGTCACAAACTTAAACTTGCTTAGCGTTCGTAGTAGACTGAACAACCCTCTACGTTCAAATGACTTGAACAATCAGAAGAATTTGAAATGGAGTTTGTTGGAAAGATGACAGTCACAGAATGCACGTGCTCATGTCAGTGTGTGAGTGATTGTGAACTCGGACTGTAACGAGACAGACGCTGAACACTGACAGTATGCGTGAAGCTGCCCAAAGGCGCAGTTGTAGACTGCTGGCGACGATGACAAACTACAGGTAGTAGTGGTTGCCATGCCGTATCTGCATCATTTTTTGTTACTTTACAGCAGAATCCATGAAAACCCTGTTCAGAGATGTCCCACCTGACGTGATCTTTGAGGTTCTGAAAGAGATTAACATTTTCATCTGATCTAAGAATTTATAGAAGACAGATTCAGTAACGAAGTTTCTGCTGCTTTTTTTTTTTAGTAGGTGTATTCTAAAGAAATGTGTGAATGATGGGAGGTTTTAGTGTGTGTGTGTGTGTGTGTGTGTGTGTGTGTGTGTGTGTGTGTGTGTGGTGTGTGTGTGTGTGTGTGTGTGTGTGATGTGTGTGTGTGAGTTGACTGTGCAACGTGGCGAAAGTGGTGAGTCCTGATGGCCCTCTGCGGTCGGCTGGGCTATAAGCAACATTACCTTACCTTACCATCAAATCAGCTGGACTCTTTTGGCTCCTTATATGTCTTTCATTCTCTTCCAGACATTTGTTTTGAGGAGATAGAAGCCCTCAGGCGAATTACTTATCTTCCACTTTACTCAGCATCTGAATCACATCGTTTACTTCAGTTGTTCTCTGAGTGAATCCCCTTGTGCGACTCGAGTCCATGACAGTGGTGGCCCTTAATTTAATCATGTGAGAGAGGATCAGAACACGCGCCCATGTCCTTAAAAGGTTTGCCGTAATTTTACCTGGCCCGCTCTTTGAGAGTAGACCGCGAAAACAAATTAACCCACTCTATGAGAGTAGACCACGAAAAAACAATTAACCCACTCTATGATAGAAGACCACGAAAACAAATTAAGCCACTCTATGACAGTAGACCATGAAAACAAATTAACCCACTCTATGACAGTAGACCACTAAAACAAATTAACCCACTGTATGACAGTAGACCACGAAAACAAATTAACCCACTCTATGACAATAGACCACGAAAACAAATTAACCCACTCTATAAACAGTAGACCACGAAAACAAATTAACCCACTCTATGACAGTAGACCACGAAAAACAAATTAACCCACTCCATGACAGTAGACCACGAAAACAAATTAACCCACTCTATGACAGTAGACCACGAAAACAAATTCACTCTATGACAGTCATTCTTCGAAACAAATTAACCCACTCTATGACAGTAGACCACGACTTCAGCCTTTAGCCCACTCTATGACAGTAGACCACGAAAACAAATTAGCCCACTCTATGACAGTAGACCACGAAAACAAAATTAACCCACTCTATGGACAGTGTAGGATGGAAAACTTTAACCCACTCTATGACAGTAGACCACGAAAAAACAAACTAACCCTTTATGACAGAAGACCACGAAAACAAATGGGAAGGGCTATTTAGACCACGAAAACAAATTAACCCACTCTAGGGACTTTAGACCACGGGCAGTGTGGAACCCACTCTATGAGAGTAGACCACGAAAACAAATTAACCCACTCTATGCCATAGACCACAAAAAACAAATTAACCCACTCTATGACAGTAGACCACGAAAACATATTAACCCACTCTATGACAGTAGACTACGAAAACAAATTAACCCACTCTATGACAGTAGACCACGATGGGAGGCTTTAACCATGGGCATGACAGATGGGGAGGGCGAAAGCCATAACCCACTCTACGACAGTAGACCACGAAAAACCAATTGGGGAAGGGCTTTCGAAGCGGGGCAGTGTGGATGGGAAGGGCTTTAGCCTTTACAGAGCTGTGGCAGTGTGGATGGGGAGGGCTTCAGCCTTTATGGGAGCCGTGGCAGTAGGCAGTGTGGATGGGAGGGCGTTAGCCTTTATAGAGCCGTGGCAGTGTGGATGGGGAGGACTTCAGCCTTATAGAGCCATGGCAGTGTGGATGGGGAGGGCTTTAGCCATGGGCAGTGTGGATGGGGAGGGCTTTAGCCATAGGCAGTGTGGATGGGGAGGGCTTTAGCCATAGGCAGTGTGGATGGGGAGGGCTTTAGCCATAGGCAGTGTGGATGGGGAGGGCTTAGCCATAGGCAGTGTGGATGGGGAGGGCTTTAGCCATAGGCAGTGTGGATGGGGAGGGATGGGAGGGCTTTCAGCCTTTATAGAGCCGTGGCAGTGTGGATGGGGAGGGCTTTAGCCATAGGCAGTGGCAGTGGATGGGAGGTTTCAGGCTTTAAACCATAGGCAGTGTGGATGGGGAGGGCTTTAGCCATAGGCAGTGTGGCAGTGTGGGGAGGGCTTTCAGCCATAAAAAAGCCGTGGCAGTGTGGATGGGAGGGCTTTAGCCATAGGCAGTGTGGATGGGGAGGACTTCAGCCTTTATAGAGCCGTGGCAGGTGGATGGGGAGGGAGGGCCTTTAGCGGTAGGCAGTGTGGATGGGGAGGACTTTAGCCTTTATAGAGCCGTGGCAGTGTGGATGGGGAGGGCTTCAGCCTTTAAAAAAACCGTGGCAGTGTGGATGGGGAGGGATGTAGCCTTTATAGAGCCGTGGCAGTGTGTGGATGGGAAGGACTTAGCCTTTATAGAGCCGTGGCAGTGTGGATGGGAAGGACTTTAGCCTTTATAGAGCCGTGGCAGTGTGGATGGGGAGGACGTTAGCCTTTATAGAGCCGTGGCAGTGTGGATGGGAAGGACTTTAGCCTTTATAGAGCCGTGGCAGTGTGGATGGGAAGGGTTTTAGTTTTAGCCTTTATAGAGCCATGGCAGTGTGGATGGGAAGGATTTTAGCCTTTATAGAGCCGTGGCAGTGTGGATGGGGAGGGCTTCAGCCTTTATAGAGCCGTGGCAGTGTGGATGGGGAGGGCTTTAGCCATAGGCAGTGTGGATGGGGAGGGCTTCAGCCTTTATAGAGCGTGGCAGTGTGGATGGGGAGGGCTTTAGCCATAGGCAGTGTGGATGGGGAGGGCTTTAGCCATAGGGCAGTGTGGATGGGGAGGGCTTTAGCCATAGGCAGTGTGGATGGGGAGGGCTTTAGCCATAGGCAGTGTGGATGGGGAGGGCTTTAGCCATAGGCAGTGTGGATGGGGGGGACTTCAGCCTTTATAGAGCTTTAGTGGCAGTGTGGATGGGGAGGGCTTTAGCCATAGGCAGTGTGGATGGGGAGGACTTCAGCCTTTATAGAGCCGTGGCAGTGTGGATGGGGAGGGCTTTAGCTATAGGCAGTGTGGATGGGGAGGGGCTTTAGCCTTTACAGAACCGTGACAGTGTATTTCGTGAGATTGTAGTTATTGGTGGCTTCTTTTCATTCTAAGGAACGTTTACAGTATGACGTGGTAATTCTAAGTAAAGTTTACAGTATAGCGTGGTCATGTTGGTTTTGAGTGAGAGTGGGAGCTGCAGACACGTGTACACAAGCACACATTCTCTCTCTCTCTCTCTCTCTCTCTCTCTCTCTCTCTCTCTCTCTCTCTCTCTCTCACACAGCACACACACACACACACACACGCGCACACATGCATGCACGCATGCACGCACGCACGCACGCAAGAGAGAGAGAGAGAGGGGGGAGACAGAACACAGACAGCACAGACAGAAAGACAGAAAGACAGACAGACAGACAGACACAGATAGGGAGTGTGAGAGAGAAACAGCGAGACAGACAGACAGACAAGTCAGAGAGACGCAGCCAGAGAGAGAGAGAGAGAGAGGGTGTGTGTGTGTGTGTGTGTGTGTGTGTGTGTGTGTGTGTGTGTGTGTGTGTGTGTGACAGAGACAGACAGACAGACAGACAGACAGGCAGACACAGAGAGGACAGACAGCGACAGTGAGACAGAGACAGACAAACACACAGACGGGACAGTGTATAAGAGAGACAGAGTCTGAAAGCTCTAGATATAGACAGAGAAGAGAGAGAGAGAGGCAACAAACATACAGGAGAGCAGACAGACAAGACTGCCCATCTAAAAAAAAACAAAACAAACAAAAGCAACACCAACAAAAAAAAAGAGTCCGCCCACAACGCACGCCGAATAATACACCGCATGACACATTTCATATATATACATCTGTTTGTTGTTGTTGTTGTTTTTAATTCAATTATTATCCATACAATCCATTTTATGCCGGTTAAGTTAAACAGTAGTGGTATGTATACACGGTGTTCTTACATCGCCTTTCATCCTGCCCCTAATTTCACACACACACACACACACACACACACACACACACACACACACACACACTGTCATTTTGGATCGATAAGAATATGGCGTTAATTAAGCAAATACAGTTAAAAAATGGAAAGGAAAAAAAAATCTCATTCTGAATACACAACATTATGATCTACATACATATACGAAGGAAGTAACCGGCAGTATTTTGAGTAATAGGCATGGACATTTATATCTTAATCATAAATAGAAAACAAAGCAAAACAAACATTGATTCGATGTGTTGTAGTTTTGTATCAACATTTTTTTCTCCAACGCACAGACAGAGGGTTACTCTTGTTACACATGATACAACCTTTTTTTTTTTTTTTTTTAATAATATCAGTTAATAAGCGACTATGATGACATGAAACCGTTCAACTTGAATATAAAATCAATAAGGATCTGAAAATAAACAAACAGGCAAACAGAAACACACAAAAAAAATCAGTAAACATGAAAGCAGTTGTTAATGAATGCAAATGATAAGACAATTATGACGGGATGAAAACGTGATATGAGAGAGAGAGAGAGAGAGAGAGAGAGAGAGAGAGAGAGAGAGTGAGAGAGAGAGAGAGAGAGAGAGAGAGAGAGAGAGAGAGAATCAGCTTCACGGGACATACCGGGTAAGTCTCCATCTTTCAATTTTAAAAAGCGCACACGCGGTGGGTCGCACTAGCTACGTTCACACAGAGGTCCGCCCTCGCTGATTAGCTGACAACACTGAGCGCGGCGTTTGTGGTGACTTAAACGGGCGACCCAACCAATCAAAACAGCCCTGCCAAGCGAACGATTTCCTCACGGAGCGCGGCGACTGGTGAGTGGGAGTGGGAGAGTGATCTTGCGGGAGCCCATGTGATGCGGACAACGCAAAGAGAGGGGGGGGGGGGGGGGGGGGGGGTGAGCCAGGTGAGATACTTATCGTGTCCCCTCATGTTCCATGGAAATACACACAAAAAAACCCGAGATACTTATCCTGTCGTCTCATGGTCCATGGGAATACACAGCTGTGGAACAGAACACATGGCCTACACAACACAGCCCAACACTGCCACACGGCAATCCAGAGAGGGAGGTCGACAGGGGGAACGGTGGGTCTTGTCTTGCAGTCGATTCGATGAAAGACAAGGGATGATGACGCAATGTGAGAGACAAAGAGAGAGACGACTAATGAGAGATCGATACATAATTCACCAATGAGAACGATACATAATTCATCAACATGTATTAAGGCCCAGTCTGAGCACGCAGCACCTATTTCTTGATCACTGGGGCAGTAGGTTTTCAAGAACAAAACAAAACAAACAAACAAAACAAACAAAACAAACGGCAAAAACACACATCACACTCCTGTTTATCAGTGCAACGGTTACAAAGAACACACGTGTCGGAATCATTAAAGCAAACACTGTTTTTTTGTTTTCGTTTTTTTTTTTTGTTGTTTTTTTTTTTTTTCCAAAATAACTTTCAAAAATAACTTCTGTTTCATCATTAAATCGCAAAGGGCCTTCTCCGTCGATCTTTAACTGAAAGTGCAAAGTGTTTACTATTCCACATTGAAAATGACACTGTTAAAACAATCTGTGCATGTGTTCGTCGTGTTTACAGGCGAGAGAGAGAGTGTGAGTGAGTGTGAGTGAGAGAGTGTGTGTGTGTGTGTGTGTGTGTGTGTGTGTGTGTGTGTGTGTGTGTGTGTGTGTGTGTGTGTGTGTGTGTGTGTGTGTGTGTGTGTGTGTGTGTGCAGCACTTACAGCACTTAAAGCGCTATTCAGCAATAAGGCGCTGTAAAAGGGTCACGTGTTTTTTTCATCATCATTCATAATATCATTGTTATTAATCTTAACATACTGTTATTACACCAGACCTGTTCAAAGTACGGGAAACAAGCTTTGTTCATACTATAGTTAGTTAGCTGTCTAGTGTTTATAGGGTTTCACACTATGTTTGCAGAGCAGTCTACATTACTCTGACACAGGCACCAGTTACTCTGACAAACAGTACAGAATTCGTAATTCGATTATATACACTAGGTTAGAATACCACTTTAATAATATAACATGAAAATGTTCCATGAACCAATACAAAAAAAAATCCTGAAGTGGTATACTTTCACACACACACACACACACACACACACACACACACACAAAGCACACGACACACACACAAAGCGTGCGAGTGCTCTCGCACAAGTTCTCTCTCTCTCTCCCTCTCTCTCTCTCTCTCTGTCTCTATCTCTCCGGATACTAACAGTTACAGAATGACAATAATTACAGGTCAAGCATTGATAAACGACCTGATTAAAAACACTTGCAAGAACTTTCAGAGAACTGCCCGACATTATCATTAATTACAATAAACCATCAATATCAGCATCATCGTCATTAGTATTGCCACCAGCATCATCAATTTCAACTCTGCGATGATGATGACGATAGGAAATGTAGCCAAGTTCATTGCGATATATTATGTCCATATTTTATGACTGATATGAAAAATCTTTATGACAAATGCTTGTTTCCTATTTGCAGCTGGCGATTTCTGTAGTCTTCGTGAGTATAACTTATCCATGGTCTAAACATTTCAGTGGTACTAGGAGAGACATGATGGAGTAAATTGTTCATGAAATACACTGACGTTTGCGAAGCGTTAAACCGGGCACTCCCTGGTTAAAACAAAATCTAAAGCGAGGTTGCCATTGTTAAAACATCGTCATCGTCACCATATCTCTCTCTCTCTCTCTCTCTTTCTGTTAATCAATTTGTCATTGTCACAACGTTTGTTATTGTCACTCTCTTTTGGTCAACATTGTTATTTTTTTTTTTCATCTCCACAACTTTTGGCCATATGATTTTTTCGCAGCTTTGACATGTTCACATTTTTTGCTATGAACGTTTTCACTGTGTTGTCATTTTGTCGTCCATATTGTTGGTTTCGCCATTTTGCCATTTCCACAGCTGGGTCAGCTTCACTCTTTTCTTCGCTTTACCATTTCGTCACTGTAAAACGTCACCGTGATCACATTCTTTTTCTTCCACTCTGCAGTTTACTATACCATTTTCACAACTTACTCTATGCTCAATGTATTGATTGGTTCGGGAATTTTTTTTTTTTTAATGTTGCAGGCAAAGCATAAAATGAAATCGTTACTGTGAGTAAGCCAATGATAAAATGACGGAACTTTCCTACTACCATTTTCACGCGTTCGCTCGTGTGTGTGTGTGTGTGTGTGTGTGTGTGTGTGTGTGTGTGTGTGTGTGTGTGTGCGCCCGTGCGAACGTTCATGCGCACGAACGTGTATGATGGATGAGTGTTATGATACCAACACGATTTTGTTTGAAGACAAAATGAAAAGGAAAAAGTTTATTATTTTCTGTCCACTTCACACCTCCACTCTTACCTCCCCTACTATACTGACCATGGAATCCACGTCTGAATGTCCAGTCCTGTTCCACAACCACTCTCTAAACGAAAGAACAATTTCTGCCAGTTGTTACAATCATGTTATTTCCACATCACACACACACACACACACACACACACACACACACACACACACACACACACACAGCGCTCGCGATACACGCGCATTGGACAATGAACCATCAGGCAGATCTGATCACGGAATGGTACGATTTCTCATCCACAACTACTGACCTTCTCTTTCAAGTCCAAATGCCCTCGAAACTTAAACGGCTGATGAAATTTTCGTCAGGTTCACGTTGGTGACGCCTACAGCCTCTTTATCCCCCATCTACACAGCTGGATCTGTGTTTACTTTTTGTTCCCGTTGAAGGCTCTACTCAAAGAGAAAGCTTGATTGGAGTAAACTCATCGGGTGTCAAGCAATTGCTGCGTCTTCGGCTGTCGCTGCCGCTGTCTTCGATGACAGTCTAGTGGGATGGGGGGGGGGGGGGGGGGGGGGGGGGGGGGGGGGGGCTTCCAGTTCTGGTTCTGTTTCCCACGCCAAGCAAAAAGATCCGCTGTCTTCGATGACAGTCTAGTGGGATGGGGGGGGGGGGGGGGGGGGGGGGGGGGCTTCCAGTTCTGGTTCTGCCCTCCCCCGCGCCAAACAGAAGGACGAGCACACAATAATCCCGAAGAAGTTTGAACAACAAAAGCAACGAGCAAAGGACGAGAGAGAGAGAGAGAGTGAACAACTCATGTGAGCAGCAGGAGCTGCAATGAAAACGGGGTAAGGAAGGAAGGAAGGGGGAAGGAGGGAGGAAAAAAAGAGAGGGCAGAAAACGAAAGAAGAAGAAGAAGGAAGGAAAGACTGAAGAAGAGAAAAAAAAAACGAATAAAAAGCTGAAAACGAAGAAAGAAAAAGGAAGGAAAAGTTTGAAAAAAAAATGAATAAGAGCAGTTAACAAAGAAAAAAAGGAAGGAAAGTTGTTTTTGTTAATGAGCAAAAGCAAGCAGAAAACGAAGAAAGAAAAAGGAAAACAAGTTAAAAAGAATAATGAGGAAGAGGAGAGTGAATATATAGAGGAGGAGGAGGAGGAGGAGGAAAAGAAGAAAGCAGAGAGAAGACGAGAGACGAAAGGGTCTGAGGGAAAAGACTACATGGAAAAACCCTGAGTAAACTCCATAACACCACCATTGTAGACTCCATAACACCGCCATTGTAGACTCCATAACACCGCCATTGCTTGTCCGGCTGCAGTCTCAGCGGATCAGTTCACAGAACACCGCCAGCTCCTCTGCCGGAAATAACCAGATCAGATGCCCTCTCGATCTCACTCACCCACCCCCCTCCCCCCTCCCCACCCCCCACTTCCAATCCTCTCCCCACCCACCCCGAAAGAGCATCCATGCGAGCGATATGTGCGTCCTCTGAACAACAAAAAAGCAGAAATTCCAAAAAGAAAAGAAAAGAAAAGAGAAGAGCCCACCTCACGAATTTCAAGTCCTTGTTCTTCTGTGACCACGGGGTCACGTTCGCTAGTCTGACCACAGCACACATGTCACGTCATTTGGCACAGGAACTAAATTATCCCCCCGTTATCAGCTGGCAAGCGAGGTAACTCTTACCGTCAGACAAGGTCACATCGAGTGTTGTTCAGCTTTACCACCGCGGACAGGTCTGACGGCTCAGACTTATGGAGCATACATCCTCACGCTGGACGAGTTCTGCAGTCACGTCTTTTCTTTCTTTCTTTCTTTCCTTTTTTTTTTTCTTGCTGACGTTTACATCTGACCGGCTGCTGCTGCTGCACCAACTGATGCAATGAACACACTGGCACGTCACAAATCATTTTTTTAAAGAAAAAAAAAAAAGCAGGTCGATTACCGGGACAACAGCTATGTTGCCGGTTAAAAGCAATGATGCCAGACAAAGGGCTTTGTTGCCGGACATAGGCTCTGTTGTTGCCAGACACAAAGGCTTTACTGCAATGCAAAGGCTCTGTTGCCACACAAAGGCTTTAGTGCAGGACAAAGGCTCTGTTGCCTGACGAAGGCTCTAATGCACAACAAAGGCTCTGTTGCCAGAAACAAAGGTTTTACTGCAGGACATAGGCTCTGTTGCCGGACACAAGGGCTTTGCTGCAGGACGTAGGCTCTGTTGCCAAACACTAAGGCTTCACTGCAGGACATAGGCTCTGTTGCCGGACACAAAGGCTTAATTGCAGGACGTAGGCTCTGTTGCCCGGACACAAAGGCTTTATTGCAGGACGTAGGCTCTGTTGCCGGACACAAAGGCTTAATTGCAGGTCATAGGCTCTGTGCCGCCGGGACACAAAGGCTTTATTGCAGGACGTAGGCTCTGTTGCCAAACACTAAGGCTTCACTGCAGGCATAGGCTCTGTTGCCAGACACAAAGGCTTTATTGCAGGATGTAGGCTCTGTTGCCAAACACAAAGGCTTCACCGCAGGACATAGGATCTGTTGCCGGACAAGCTGAACACTGGGCCAGATCCGGCCATGTACTGGCAGATGTCCTTTCCCGCATGCAGATAGACACAGCACGTTCACATGCCAGACACCATAAACAGACAGACCGATTGACCAGTGCCTCAGCTCCAGATCCAACTGCCAGACCGTTTTCCCTCGTTTTGTTGAAGGGAGGAAATTGCATCCGTACCATCCACACACACACACACACACACACACACACACACACACACACACACACACGTGACTCCCGTTGTGCGTCTGGAACCCTGACAGTGTCTTGGGCACTGCCACGCACGTGACTTAGCCTTCACCAAAGTTCTACCGCCACGTTCGACCTCGTATATATATCAAAGCAGGAGGGCACTGGTGGTACCACTGGCATGTTTAATGCTGGTTTTCGTTTTGTATTCTTGATACATCACAGATCTCTGCAAAAAAAAAAAAAAAAGAAAAAATCGAAATCTCCAAAATCCGTATCTATTTTGAAAAAAAAGAAAATAAAAGCCTTTGTCCTAGGTGACGAAAACCTGTAGGCTTATCTCTGCGAAGATCATGCGGTCGGTACTCTTCTGGGGAGAAAATCTGTACTCACGTGGAGGAGCACGGTTTAAACCACTGTAGAGGAAACACATCTCCTCAGCGTGGAATAAAAAATAAAGTCGAACCGTTGCTGGGAAAATAAACACGCATCTTTGACGAGGGACTTCTCGTCTTCCTCGACGTTAGCACTTCCATTTTTCACATCCTGCAGCCCAAAGCCTTCCAGAGTACGGAGTGAAACGTTCCCGCGCGTCCTGACGCACGAAAGAAAAATACCCAGCCTGTAGAAACAACATGAGGTCTTGGATGACTTGGTAGGCGAAGAAGACAGATTCGGACATGGTCGACCGGATACTGGCAGTGCGCATGCCCAGAAAACCTGCTCCGTGATCAGTGGTTTCCGGAAGCCCACCTGGTGTCACGAACGGGAACCTGCACACAGGGAGAGAATCCATGGTCAGTGTTTCCATGCTGGCGAGTGTTCATTGTTAAAACCCTTTGATCGAACAGCCTAGAAGTGGACCACTGACCTCTATAATGATGTCCTGCCATTTCCGAGGCTACGTAATGTGACAGAATCCCACACTCGTTTCATGTTTTCTACGCAAAGTATTTTCAACAAGATCTTTAGTATCCTCTCTCCCTCTCTCTCTCTCTCCATCTCTCTCTCTCTCTCTCTCTCTCGGTCTCTCTGACTCGCGTTAGTCCACACAACACCTCGTTTCCTCTCTCCCTTGTCTGGTAAATCTTCTCTCTCTCTCTCTCTCTCTCTCTCTGTCTCTTCTGTGTGTGTGTGTGTGTGTGTGTGTGTGTGTGTGTGTGTGTGTGTGTGTGTGTGTGCTCTGACTCCTTTAGAATACTGACAGGATTTTGAATTTATTCAAGCTTTCCTCCTTAAGGATTTTTTTTTCTTTTGCTGTTAGGACCCTGATGTTCCCAGCCATCCTTTCCTTTGCAAAGGATTTTTAGAATTTTCAACACGATCAAAGGACATTTTCCTTCTGAAATTACGTTTAATCTAATATACTTACCGTGGCTCACTAATGCAGTATGTGACAGTGGTTTTGCTATCCCTGCCTCGTACACAATAAAGTCTGTACGGACAAGAATCCGGAAGGGGCCTCGTGTCTTGCGCATGCCCAGGTCATTCCTCTTATCAAGGCAACTGATAGTTTTCTTCAGGAACAATTTTTTTTTTCACACATTTATAGGATCGTAAAAATCACTAGAAGTTTTTTTCTTTTTTTTTTTTTTTTTTCTTTTAGCTCTTTTTTTAGGGGTGGTGGGTGTGACGGTTGTGATTTTTTAATGTACCTTAAAATCACTCAGACTTTATATTTTTAAGACAGCCTTAAGTCACGACATCTTCTTTTCTCTTACTTTGTTTTCAACAGAATCCTAAAAAAAATTCCATTTCTTTTTCGCTTAGATTGTGATCCTTCCGACGAATCACTAGCACATATGTATACTGTGGTACCCCCCCCCCCCCCTCCCCTCCTTTAAAAAAATCAATTTTAAAAGCCTCATCACGTGTTGAGACAGTACACGTCAAGTTCTTTTCTGACCCCTTGGCATCCTCTATAGCAGGCCACACATCTTCTACAGATCATGTCATGACAAGCGATCGAAATCAGGATGATAATCTCGATACACAACGAGGCCAGTTTTGAACGAGGGGCATGGTCAGTTGGACAAGGACCATAGTCATGATGGACGAAGCACACCGTTGGACAAGGGACGCAAGTTAACTGGATGGGGGACATACACACAGTCTGGTGGACATAGGCTGAATGGGGACACAGGCTGAACACGGGATATAGTCAGTTATGGACGAGAAACAAGCAGTGGACCAGGGATACAAGTTGGACGAGGGACGTAGATTGGAAGAAGGATATAGTCAGGTTGGACAAGGATATAGTCAGGTTGGACAAGGATATAGTCAGGTTGGTCAAGGGCATAGTCAGGTTGAACAAGGATATAGTCAGGTTGGGCAAGGACATGGTCAGGTTGGACAAGAACAAAGGTTGGACAATGGATACGAATGACATAATAAGTCAGGCTGGACAAAGGACATAGGTTGAAGACGGGATATACTCATGTTGCACAAGGGTCAGGTCGGACGAAGGGAACATAGTCAGGTTGGACGACAGACGTAGTCAGGTTGGACGACAGACATAGTCAGGTTGGACGACAGACATAGTCAGGTTGGACAATTGATATAGTCAAGTTGGATGAGGGATATAGTCAGGTTGAACAAGCAATATGTCAGGTTGAACAACGAATATCGTCAAGCTGAACAAGGATATAGTGACATTGAACAAGGGACATAGTCACGTTGAAGAACAAGACAGTCAGGTTGAAGAAGGGATAGTCAGGCTGGACGAGGGTGTGTTGTAGATTAGACAACAGACATAGTCAGACAGGTCAAGGGACATACGGTGGACGAAGGGCATCGTCAGGTTGGACGACGGAGATAGGATGGGCAAGAGACGTATGCTGGACGAAGAACATAGACCAGAGGAGTAGCATGGTCAGGCTGGATGAAAGAGGGTATATCCAGAGTCCGTCTGAACAAAGGACATAGTCAGATTGTCTAAGAACACACAGGTTGGATCAGAATACACACAGTTTGCCAGGTCATATATAGTCAGGAGAGAGAGAGAGAGAGAGAGAGAGAGAGAGAGAGAGACAGAGACAGAGACAGAGAGACAGAGAGAGAGGAGGGTGAAGAACACCCACCGTGTTCAGGCCGGAAATGCCGCCAAACGACCGATGGCGATCATCAGCTCCTCCCGTGGGTCCAGCTTGGGCTGGAAGCGGGCAGACACCGGCTGAGTCACCACCTTCTTGGCCGGGGCCCGGGTCACTACACTGCCCGCAGGGCAGGGGCAGGGGCAGGGGCAGGAGCAGGAGCAGGGGCAGCAGGGGCAGGAGGGGGTGCAGGCACTGGCGTCTCGATGGATGAAGGCGAACTCCCCCGCGCTGGCTGCGTCGCCATCAAATGCTGCTGTTGTTGAAGGGTTAGGGCCTGCATGGACCGCTGCAGCTGCTCCATCATCTGCTGCTGCATCTGCATCTGCATTTGCAGCGCTTTCAGCGTGTCGTCGGCGGGGGCGGCGCCTGCTCCCCCTGCCCCGGCCCCTCCCCCCTGCGTGGCCAGCAGGGTCTGGTTCTGCTGCAGCTGCTGCTGCCAGACAGTGAACTGTTGCTGCAGGGCATTGTACTGCTGCTGCACGTCTCCTCCTCCTCCTCCCCCAGCCCCTCCCCCGGCGCCCTGGGCGGCCGGTGACTCGCTGGTGGAAGGGGCGTCACTCGTTCTGGACACGCTGCTCTTGTCATCCTGTTTGAGGTCGTCCTCCCTGCCCGGGTGAGCCTCAGCCCAGCTGGTCGTCCCCATGGTCAGTTTAGCTGTGGAGCGGTACCTGTGGCTGCTGCCAGCAGTGTCGGGAACTTCCTTCGCTTCGGATGCCCTCCACGGCTGGGGGCCTTGGCGAGGGGAGCCGACAGGTGAGAAAGCCGAGGTGACGTGACTGACAGCGTGGTAGTTGGAGTGGGAGGCGACGGGCGTGGTGAAGGAGGAGGGGTAGGCCGAGGAGGACGAGGAGGGAGCGGGCTGCACGTGGCCACGCGCGGACACGTAGGCCAGGTGGAAGTGGGAGCGCTGGGGGGACCCGCTCCCGGACGCCTCACTCACCACCACCTCCTCCTCCTTCTGCTCCGCAGGGATCGGGGACGGGGCGGATTTGGGTGGGACGTACTTCTTCGGTCGGAGAGGCACCAGGCTGACGCTGGACAGGTCTTCCACGGTCAGCACGAACTCCTCTTTCTCTGGCGGCGGCTTCGCTTTCCGCTCCTCAACGTTCTGCTGTTGTTGCCGCTGCTGCTGC
>JADBJO010008721.1:80000-87500 GCA_016801955.1 Conus betulinus
TGCATTTGGCACTGGTCTGCAGCACTGTTCCAGGCATCTGAGTGTGCCCCCACCGGGTATGGGAGAAGGATTAGGGATGGGTCCTCGAGAAGGCAAAAGTCGAGGGAGCAAATTGATTTGAAAGACATTAAAGACAAACTTGTCTTTAATAACAAAGAAGTTTAAAAACAAAAAAGGGCAAAACACTAAAGACAAATTTGTTTGTAATAATAAAGAAGTTAAAAAAAAAAAAGGAAGAGGGGGGGGGGGGGGGGGGGGGGGGGCAAAACACGAAAGAATTTTTTTTAATAATAAAGAAGGTAAAAAAAGATTAAAAAAAAAAAAAGGCAAAAACACTGAGCCAGGTTTCGTCCCCCCCCCCCCCCCCCCCCCCCCCCCAGTATTACCCCCCCCCCCCCCCCCCCCCCCAAGTATTTTCAACCAACCCATTTACATCACAGAGCCGTCGTGTTTCTGTTAACCCCTAGTCAGTTTGTTAGGAAACACAGCACAGCAAACATACACACTCCCTCCACCCTACCCCACCAAACCTCCAATCCCTCCTCCCCCTCACCCCCACCCCACCACCCTCCAACACTCCCACTCTCTACCTCCCAGCCACTGAAGCGTGTCCGCCGAGCGCTGAGCCAGTGCGGCCAGGGGGAGGGGGCAAGAGGGGGAGGGGGGAGAGGGCCGGGCAGATCCCTCCCTTCTCTCCCTCCCCCTCACTCTCGCTCTCACTCTCCCGCGGGAGCTGCTGTCTTCAGAGCAGGTTGCCGAGCCGTTGCCGCCACGACGCCGGCCGCCTGACAGAGTGGGCAGGTATACAGTGTACAATACAGGCCACACGCCTCAATAAGGGATTTCGGGCACTAAAAACACTATGGTCATCATCCAAATGTTAAACAGAAAAGTTACTGGTTCCTGCTGGACAAACTAGACCAACAGATGACAGGACAAAACACGATGCCTTTCGACCTTTTAGGTCTTCCTCAGGCACAAACAAACAACACCAGGACAAAAACAGCGTTTAGGACAACGAAAACGAAGAACGTGTATTCTTAGTCTACGTGTCCTGGGTGTTGTTCGTTCTTCGTTTTCGTTGTCCTGAGTGTTGTTTCGTTCTTCGTCTTTGATGTCCTGTCCTGGGTGTTGTTCGTTTTGCCAGAGGAAGACCTAGCTCGCAATGCGTCGTGTTTTGTTCTATAATCTGTTGGTCTAGATTGTCCAGCGGGACCAGTTACTTTTCTTTTCTTTTTGTTTTTCAGATTTGCTTCCAGTCACTTTTCTCTTTTTTCTTTCAGATTAGCTTCAATTTCCTCCTTCAGTCATCACGCTCTGAAACCGTATAATCCATCTAAGCTTTTTGAGGCCTATCATAAATTAGAGCCAACATTTAACGTCAAACTGTTCATTAATCAAAAGAAGAACTTCCTACCGATTATTTCCTTTTTTTTTTTATTTGGGTTTTTTTTTTTGGGGGGGGTGGGGGGTGGGGGGGGGGGGGGGGGTCACCGGTGTAGTCACAAAGTCTTTAATTACATAAACTTCCCCTTTAGTTGACGGCGCGTTTTCAGGCCTTGGCACTCACCCGTGACCCTATCTTTACGCCAGCTTGGAGCGCCCAAAATAGTTCCCCCAATTCCTTTGATTTGAATCTGTCTGCTTGGAACCATCTGAAAGGTACCTTGAGGGGAATACGAAAGAAAAGACTTTCTGACTCGACAGAAATTCTCAAAAACAATCCAATTGCGCCAGTCTATAAATACTCGACTTCTTAAGAAGCAAAGTCTTGACGCATTAACTTTTTTGGTGTGCCGCCTGTACCCAAATGCTGGACTAGCTTCGGGAAGGTGGTCGAGAGACTGGTTGGGGAGTAGGGGGGATGGGGAGGAAGGAGGAGGAGGAAGGTTGTTTTCTACTGTTTGGTTTGTTTGGCTTTGGGTTTGTATTGTATTTTGCTCTCTCTCTCTCTCTCTCTCTCTCTCTCTCTCTCTCTCTCTCTCTCTCTCCTCTCTCTCTCTCTCTCTCTCTCTCTCTCTCTCTCGACAACAGTCCTGGTCGCTGGGAAACGTCTGTTGTCAACCGAAGCTGTTGCTCCTGTTGCAGTTGTTGTTATTTGTTGTCGCTATTGTCGTTGGGGTAGTAGTAGGAGTAGTGTGGGTAGTAGTAGTTGTTGTTGTTGCTGTCTTCGTTGTCGTTGCAGTTCTTGCTATTTGTTGTCGTTATTGTCGTTGGGGTGGTGGTGTTGTGTTGTCCTCGTTGTCGTTGCAGTTGTTATTTGTTGTCGTGATTGCCGTTGGGGGTATTTGTTGTTGCTGTTGTTGTTGCTGTTGTTGTTGTCCTCGTTGTCGTTGCAGTTGTTATTTGTTGTCGTGATGCCGTTGGGGTATTTGTTGTTGCTGTTGTTGTGCTGTTGTTGTTGTCGTCGTCGTCTCCCTCACCATCGTTGTGCCTGTTCCTACTGTCGAGAGTATGTATTTGCTGCTATTGTAAGATAGTCCCAATGGCCTTTGCGACAAACCGTTGTTGATGCCTGTGATAACGATGGTGACAGCAGAGACTGGTGTCTGGTCATTGTCATAATTATAGCAGTGGCGTGTGTTCTTGTGGTGGTGATGGCTCTGACGGTGGTCGGGTGTCTACCTTTTCGTTTTATCATATTAGAGCAGCAGGTATACCAGTAACTCGGCGAGATGAGAGGATGGAGATTTGTTTTTCAGGTCCACGGTAATAATTTCTTTTGATTGCATCTAAGGAGATACCTCTCAGAGTGGAGAGACTGAAAACGTTTAAAGCGTGCATAAAATATCACAGAGAGACAGAGAGAGAGAGAGAGAGAGAGAGAGAGAGAGAGAGAGAGAGAGAGAGAGAGAGAGAGGAGAGAGAGAGAGAAAGCGAGGGAGACAGACAGACAGACAGACAGACAGACAGAGTCAGACAGACAGACAGACAGACAGGACAGACAGAATTCCAACATGTTTTCTCACCCACACCTCCCTATCGCCTCTCCACCAGCCCACACCTCTCATCTCCAGCCCTGCTCTCTTCACCTCGTTCCATCCACCCTTTCCCCCCCCCCCTCCACCCCACCCCCCCCCCCCCCCACCCAAACCCCCAACCCCTCTCCTCCCCACCTTTCCACCAGGCACCCTCTCAATCCACCACCTCCCCCCCCCCCCCCCCCCACACACACACACTCATGATCAATATCATATCAAATTTGCCACGCCGACCATAAAGGGGCCCTATCACGGGCTGTCACAACTCATAAAGGATTAAAACAAACCAACAAACAACAACAACAACAACAACAACAACACATCCTGAACACGTCCGACTATGACAAAAAAGATTGCTTTCCTGGTTTTGTTTTTTTCTGTTTTGGTGGTGGTTATCATAACCAAGCCCATCCTATAGGGTCCTGTCAGGGTGTTAGACTGACTGATATGAGACCATGGGACATCTTGAACGGATCAGATCGTGTGGAGAAAAAACAAAAAACAAAACAAAAAAAAAATTACATCCTGTAAAAGACACAAACAATGAAGACACTTCATGACATGGTTGGTCATCCTTATAGCGGATGGAACGAGGTCCTCCTTCAAGAGCTAGGCAATCCCTCTATCAAGAGAACACAACACAACAAAACAGAACGCAACGCAGCACACCACAACACAAACACAACGCACAACAATGTTACTTGACACACCACGACGCAAAACCACACACAACACAACACAGCACAGCACAGCACAGCACAGCACAGCACAGCACAGCACAGCACAACACAACACAGCAGCACAGCAAAGCACAGCGCAGAACAGCACAGTACAACACAACACAACACAGCACAGCACAGCACACCACAGCACAGAACAGCGCAGCGCAGCACAACACAGAACAGCACAGCACAACACAGCACAGCACAACATAAACATTCCCTCACACACACACACACACACACACACACACACACACACGGAACGCCAACTCACTGGACACTGGCGAGTTCTTCACACCAACACACACATAAACACACACGCACACAACACAACAAACACAAACACAACTCAACCTCTGGGGGGGAAGGGCTAACCCCTCCCCCCATCCACACACACACACACACACACACACACACACACACACACACACACACACGGAACGCCAACTCACTGGACACTGGCGAGTTCTTCAGACTGGCGGGCGCCAGCGACACGTTGTCCTCCCTGACCACCGTGGACTTGTCGGCATAGCGCGGGCCTGACCCCCGGGGGGAGTAGTCCTCCGGCGGGGGCTCGTCGGGGGGGGCGGCGGGGGGATGAACGCGCAGGGGCGGGAGCGCACGTCCTCCACCCCCACCCCCACCTCCTCGCTCACCACCGACGCCGTCTCCACCATCATCATCTCCCCATCCTCCTCCTCGTCCTCCTGGCGGGGGGTGGTGGTGTGGATGTTGATGACGTTGCGGCGGGGTTCTTCGTCGAAGACCACGCTGTTGAGGATGTCGTCCAGGTCGAAGGCTTCCTTGGCCTCCAGCTGCGCGGCTTCCTCCGCCGCCGTGGTGCTGACGCTGACGTTGTTGTGGGCCGTGCGGGGCCTCCTCTTGCTGGGGGTCGTCCGCTTTCCTTTCCTCCGTCTCTGTGTCCGATTCTGCGGAGGAAAGGTCGGGGGAAGATGGGCCATGAATGTCTTTTCGCGCCTCTTGAATGAGTAGGGAGGGGGGTGGAATGTGGGGGTGGGGGTGGGGGGGGTGGGGGGATACAAGCACAGAGTGATAGCACGTGGATGGAGAAGTGCGAAAGAGAGACGGAGTGTGGGTAAGAGGGAGGGTAGGTGGGGGCGGGGGGGGGGGGGGGGGGCACAGACGGAAAAGGGAAAGAATGAGAGAAACACACACAATCAAACAGACAAGGAAAGTGAGAGGGGGGGTGGGAGACAGTGAGAGAGAGAGAGGGGTGGGGGGGGGACTCAAGAGTCAAGGGGGGGAGGAGAAGGGACGTAGAAGAGAGAAAACAAAACAACAGCAACAAACCCAAAGGAACGCTAAGGCTAAAACTCCTCTACATCCCCGTTGGGGAGACAAGACAGTAATGGGAGCGAGGAGAGACAGACAGACAGAGAGAAACTAAGCGAGAGTGAGAGCGAGACAGAGAGACGGAGACAGACAGAGCAATAGACAAAGAAAGACAAAACAAAACAAAAACAAACAAATCAAAAACAAACAACAGCAGCAACATACACAAAAGGAACACGAATGCAGAGGGTAACTGAGCTCCCCCCCCCCCCTCACCTCGAAAAAAAAAAGGAAAAACAAAATCTCTCACTCACCTTCCAAAAAATCCAGGTTCAGTTCAGCGAGGGCGTGGTCTCCTCCTCCTCCTCTCCCTCCTCCTCCTCCTCCTCCTCCTCCTCCTGCCCTGCTGCCCTGTGGGTGCTGCAGCGGCTGTGACGTCATGCGGCACCGCCTCGTCCGCCCTGGATGCCGCAGGGACTGACGGGTGAGGAGGAGGAGAGGGTTCCCCGCCCTCTGCCGGGCCCACACGCCGACCTGAGCAAGGGGAGTCAGTCTCGTCTGTGCTCACCGAGGGCCGCGTCAGTTGTCTCCTCTGGCACCAGCGCCGTTTTGACTGTGAACGACAATTTGGGTGTGTGTGTCGGGGGGTGAGGGGGGGGATGAATAAATAAACAAAATGAAAGAAAATTCAACACACACACACACACACACACACACACACACACACACACACACACACACACACACACACACACAGAGTCATCCCATACAAATGATGATAGTTTCAAAAGATCTGGAACTGACAATGCGTGGGGGGTTTTTTTGTTTTGTTTGTTTATATATCCTTTTGGTTAAGGGTTTTTTTTTTATTTTGTTTTTATTTTGCTTGGTTTGTTTATGGTTTGTGTAATCAGAAAAGGATTTGTTTTTGTTTCGTTGCAAAAGGATTTTTTTTTTTCTGACAGGAAGTTAGGTTTGAACTTTAAAAAGAAACAACTTAAAAGGTGGTTTACTGATCCGCCGAATGGAAGAAGAGACAGATCATCAGACAAAACACGACACGTTTCGATCTCTTGTGATTTGCTGTTCCGCCGAATGGAAGAGACAGACCATAAGACAAAACACGACATGTTTCGATCTCTTGGTCTTCTTCTGGCAAAACAAACAACGTTTTAAGACAGTAGAAAACGAAGAAAGCTGTCTGCATGACTAATTCTCAAGACGGCTGTCATTTTGAAAGGTTAGAGTTCGAGGATACAGCAAAGGTTAAGTCGTAACAACAAAGTTTGAACTGACGAAAATCACCCTGGCTCTATAGAAAAAAAAAGTGAAAAAAAATGTTATTCTAGAATTGGGGGTCAGCAAAGTAGTTCAATGCCATATGTCAGCACACATAGCAGAATGATGCACGACTTGTGACTCCTTGTGTTTCGACGCTGTTGGTAGGGCACAAGGATTTTGGAGTTTTAAAAAAGTCCAGCAGACGACGGGGAGAATGAAGGGTCATGTGGATCGTGCTTGTATAGGAAAAAAAACACGGACATCAAATCTGTCTCAGAGTCAGGTATGATATGGGTCAAAGGCTGGACTGTGCGGTGAATATGTTTTGGTACTGGTTGATCCGACAATAGCCAGGTGTAACTTTAAGTGTATTACAACAGAATACAGTGCGTTTTGAACCAAAACTGTAACCGTAGAGCGGCCCTTATGCGCGGCGTTCCCTTTTCTTCTCTGGCCCTTTGGTCTCGGTCTGATACGTTCAGTTTCCTTTCCCTTACCTCCCTTTCGTCAATTCAGTTCAACTTTTGCAGGCTTCAAATCACGCGTGCAGCCGCCTTCTTCTCTTGTTGTGACAGGCAACTGACGCCTTTACTTGCAGGAAGAAGGAAGGAACGTACTGCTTATCGCATTTTTTTTTTACCGTTCGGAAAGATGGTTCGCTCATACGTACGACTGGACGGGGAACGATTCATTCTCCGCAATACCTTCGTGTGTGTGTGTGTGTGTGTGTGTGTGTGTGTGTGTGTGTATGTGTGTGTGTGTGTGTGTGTGAAGCGAGAGAGAGAGAAGGAGAGACAGAGAGAGAGAGAGAGAGAGAGAGAGAGAGAGTTTCTGTTAGGCCGAGACTAGGGTTGATTTAGTTATCGTAACGACATATTTTTCGCCATACAAAGCACGTCAGTGTCTCTGATGAAAAATCATACCACTGCTACTGTGTCCCTCTACACTACATTCCATAAGAAAATATACTTAATAACCCGACAATCGGTGGTCAATGTCTGTCCAAGGAATCTATTGGTCTGCCGGACCAATACTGTCTGCAGTTCACTCCCTTTAAGACCTTGGCCTTAGCCACGCGCAGCCTGGCCTACTGGTGTCTACAAAACTTGCATCACTCCTGCAAAAATTATTTTTCGAACTAATAAACTAAAGGAACTGTCATGAATGTTTCTTTTCAAGCTCAAAGAATTTTTTTTTTTATGTAGAATATCAAAATAGGTCTC
>JADBJO010008722.1:0-72249 GCA_016801955.1 Conus betulinus
CGAAGATCATGTTTAAGAACGAAATTCTGTTATTTTGTTCATTACATTCATTTTAAGTGTTAGTCAGTGTGTGATATGTTGATAACACATTGTGACACTATTTATAATCACGAAGCTTGAAGACTGGCAGTCATTTTTCATACTGAGTGAAAACTGCCAGTCATATTCTATGCTGAATGAAGACTGGCGGTCGTTTTCCATGCAGATTGAAGACTTGCAATCATTTTCCATACTGAGTGAAGACTGGCAGTCATTTTCCATACTGGGTGAAGACTGGCAGTCATTTTCCATACTGGGTGAAGACTGGCAGTCATTTTCCATGCTGAATGAAGACTGGCCTGTCATTTTCCATGCTGAATGAAGACTGGCAGTCATTTTCCGTATTGAATGAAGAATTGCAGTCACTTTCCACACTGAGTGAAGACTGGCAGTCATTTTCCATACTGGGTGAAGACTGGCAGTCATTTTCCATACTGGGTGAAGACTGGCAGTCATTTTCCATACTGGGTGAAGACTGGCAGTCACTTTCCATACTGGGTGAAGACTGGCAGTCATTTTCCATACCGGGTGAAGACTGGCAGTCATTTTCTATACTGGGTAACTTCGACTAAGTGCGAGTTAGCAAGACCAAGAAAGAGGAGAATTTACAACCAAAAGGGATCGTCTATCTTGTATGTGAAAATGCTGTTCAGATGTGTCAAAACGCCCTCCTGATTATTGATCAGATGGTTGAAACTTGCACCATTACATGGAGAGAGACAGACAGAAAAAGAGAGGTGTTTACTCTTATACTCCCTCAGAACACACACAATTATATCACCTCCTCAAAAGTAGATTATTAGAAAAAAAAAGAGCAGAGAAGAAAAGAAAAGGGAACCCCCCAAAAAAAAATGTACACTCACAACTCCTTAAAACAGATTTTCGAGAGAAAAAAACATGTGGGAATTGTGTTAAACTCTAGTCTAAATGTAAAATCATTGAAGAGTTATGTTTGTCTCTTTCAGAAACACAGATCACATCAGATGGAACATCTCTTAACAAGATTTTTCATGGAGTCTGCTGTAAAAATGTAAATATCTGACAACCTGACCATGTGAGTTCCAAGACTTGGTAGAGAGTGGCACTCCATATGAATGGACTGTGGAAGTTCTTCATCTTTCAAGCATAAGAATGGGTGTAAAAGTAGTGGTGTGTGTGCAGATACACAAGATGTTGTCTGCACAGCTGCCAGTGGCACATGATTTATAAAGTGGATTTGAAAGTTTGTTGTCTGTGAGTTTCATTTCTCTTGCCACAGGTCTTTGGCATAAGACTATGCATTGGGTTTTTACATCGATGTGTAGAATAGGGAAGATGCACCATTACCTATAGCGCAATAGTTTATCTAGTGACCATCCATAACAGCCGGGTTTTAAATGGAGTTAGGAGTTCCACGCACGCACACAAACCAGAAAATTACGTTTCACATACTACATAGGTCACGTCATTGGAGTAGGTTGCTGAATTTAACATTGTGTGTCAGTGTGATATAGAAAGTATGGATGAAGAACATGGTCAACAAAGATTATAATGGGTGGTGTGCATCAACAGCTTTCAGTATATTGTGAATGACTCATTCAGTGATTCGTAAGTTGGAACAGCAACTTACAGTATATTGTGAATGACTCATTCAGTGATTGATAAGTAAGAATACTGTATCTTGTAAAACTGGTTTTGATAGGTCAGCCACATTGAAGTTAATTCTGAGATCTGTTGCTCAGCATGAGTATGTCCTCCAACAGAGTGCAAGTACGATGTTTTGAAGCTGGTCCCTTATATGTGGTAGGGACAGTAAAGGCAACCACACTGCTCAAGGCATAGTCACTTATGTTGGGCATGTGATGGATATTGTAACCTGTCCGCTGCACAAGAACATAATTTTCATATTACAATCGGCGCCGCTTAAGTGGCATCCGGATAAGTGGCACTTTCGGATAAAGTGGCACATTTTTCAGACAACGGAATTTTTCAACACTAATTACAACTGGATAAGTGGAACTGCTGACAGATCGCCGCCGGATAAGTGGCACTCGTCCAAGTGACGGCAAGCTTTAGAATGGCCTGGAAACAAAAAAATTTCGCTGTTTTCCAGCTCACCCCTTTACTTGTGTTTGACCCAAAAGTCAGTCAAGTGGCCTGCCAACTCTTCATTCACACCAAGCGGTTGTGATGTGAAATGATTTCAACTCAGGCCGTCATGGTTGAGAAAGAGTCGTGGTTAGCTTTCTGTGAGCGAAACTTGGTTTAAATGAATTGTGTTCAGGCACTTTATGCTTCAGTTTTTGCGGCCTCTTCCTTTTACAGCAGTGCAAAACAGAACACCATGGCTTCTGGAAGAAAGTTAAAGATCCTGATTTTGGCCGAGAAAGGCAAACTGCTTGATGCGCTAGAAAATGGCACCAAAATGTGTGATGCTGCTGAGCAATTTGGAATCGGCAAGTCTTCAGTTTCCAGAATATGGAAGTTGAAAGACTCCATACGTGCCGATCTTGGAGGGACTCGTTCAAGTGTTTTAGAAGCGTGTAAACGAAAACGTGTCGGGAAAGTGCCGGACATCGAGGACGCATTGATGAAGTGGCTCATGGATCTTTTTTTTTTTTTTTTTTTTTTTTTTTGTTTGTTTGCTGTCCCAACCTCTGCGCCACCTCAGAGGCAGTGCACCCACGCCGCTCATTCCGACACCCTGTCCACAGCCATGGCCCGGTCGGCCCCGCCGCAGCCCCGGCACCGGCATCCACAGGGAGCAGTCAATGTCAAGTCGTCAAGAGGCAACCCCCCGGAGGAGACACTGCTCTGCCGCCGAGTCGCTTCAGTGGTGTTCAGTGACGCCTGTTCTGATCTAACATACGCAGGACACCACCTACTAAGCCCCCTACTGACGACAATAATTGCTTAGTCGCGGAGCTGGCGTGAGTGAGCTCTCCCCCCGGAGGGCGCCACCACGTCCGTCCAATGACAGCCCCCATGGACTCACCGATACCGGTGACTTCGACGGAACCAAACCAAGGCCACAGACGTGGAGAGGACATCGAAACTGAGGTCACCATGAGAGCAGGGCATGAAGGGCCACAGAATTTTGAGACTTTTTTTTTTATGCTGATCGATGAGAATGAGGATGATTATGATGATGCTACGGATTTCCATTTCGGTCTGAGACTACATGACAGGGCTGTACTCTACGCTTCCTTTCATAATATATCCCGGCGTCAACCAGGCCCGAGAGATACAGACACCTGCAGTGTTGGTCAGGAAATTTGAGCAACACTCTCAGAAACGCATCCATTAAGTGGATGAAACTCGACTGTGTGGTCCCAGTCTTCCCCACTGAGTCCTTCTGATGGGATTCGAACCCACGACCTCCCAGCCAGGAGTCCGCGACGCTAACCACTTCGCCACGGCGGCTGGTTTGGCTCATGGATCTTGTGTCGCGTGGAGGTCGCATTAGTGGTAAGCTCATTAAAGAAAAGGCGAATTTCCTTGCGCGTGAACTTGGGTGTGATGATTTCGTTGCATCTGACGGATGGCTCAGGCGCTGGAAAAAACGCCATGCTGTTGTGTTCAAAAAGGAGCATGGTGAAAAGCAGACTGCTGATTAGGCAGCCTTCAACGACTTTCAGGAGAAGGATTTGCCAGAAATTCTTCTCTCCTATGCCTTGAAAGACATCTTCAATGCAGACGAAACTGCTGCTCTTCTTTCGAGGATATCCTGACCGAGGTCACACTGTGCAGGGTGACATGCTCTCTGGTGGGAAGAAAGCCAAAGACAGGGTGACTGTGCTAGTGTGTGCAAATGCTGATGGCAGTGAAAAGTGCGAACTTCTTGTCATCGGCAAATCGAAACGTCCACGCGACTTCCCTGCAAATTTATCAAAGCTACCCGTGCTGTACAAAAACAGTGCAAATGCCTGGATGACCAGTGCAGTGTTTACGGAATGGCTGGAGGCATGGAACTGTAAACTGAAACTGCAAAATCGAAAAATTTGCTTGCTGTTGGACAACTGCACGGCACATCCACACCTTGAACTATCGAACATTGCGTTGAGATTTTTCCCACCAACACAACATCCCTGCAGCAGCCAGTGGACATGGGAGTGATCAAAAACCTGAAAGGACACTACCGCCGCCTCCTTAACGTCATGATAGTGCAACAGCTGGAGGCAGAGAAGGAGGCCCGTGCATCCGATGCAGTGAAGATTGTGTCGTTGTTGAACGCTATCCATATGGTTGCTTCAGCTTGGAAGTCGGTCAGCCAGAAGACACTGATAAACTGCTTTAAAGAAAGTGGGTTTCATCCCAGTTACAGCGATGACAATGGAAAGCCTACAACAAATGATTTTGACCCACTGAATGACGTGGCCTTTGCAGAATCAATGACACGCGACGACATGGAGCAACTGGAAGCGATTGACTCTACCAGTGACCCCATAGCCCTGCTGACGTACCAGGACCTCTTGCAAGAACCCCTCTCCAAACGTCCAAAGCTCGGAGATGACTGGTAGAGGACAATGAGCAAGAGGGGGAGGAGGAAGCTGTGGTTCCTGTGACAAAACAGAGGCCTTAGCAGCAATGGGAACATTACGAAATTTCGTTCAGCAGCAAGGACTGAATAACCTGTATGGGATAATGGAGCGGTTTGAGGCCAGTTTTCGCACAAGGGGTTGCGTCTAGAGGAAGCCAATCTTCCATCAAGGACTACTTCGGCAAAGGACAGTAATTGAGAAATGTGGATTGTCCATTATAAATGCCATACACTGCACATGTACAGTGAAATCAGTGTTAACACTCGTAAATCACTTCAATTTCAATGAAATAGATGTTCACAGTTGCCTGATGTTGTTTATCAGTCATTTTGAGTGCGTCAGTTGCGCGTCAGGTTCACTTCGGTTAAGTGGCACTTTCGGATAAGTGGCACTTTTTTTCAGCTCCCAAGCAGTGCCACTTAAGCGGCGCCGACCGTATGTATCTGCAGCATAGAGTTCAGCGAAATTTTGCGTATAGATGTAAATATGTTGAGTAATCGATGTTACAGCTGAAGACTTTGCCTCATGAAACTGCTGTACTTCAGATAATTGTATGTGACATTGATATTCAGTGATGTCAGGTGATTGGTGGAGTCACAAGGCATTTACCACTTAGAACGGCTCACACTGGTTGTTTAGCTGCATCCATTTGCTGTCAAGATAGCAGACAATGATATATTGTGTTTTCCTGGCTTGTGTGTGTGTGTGTGTGTGTGTGTGTGTGTGTGTGTGTGTGTGTGTCACTGTGTTTGTGTGCATTTAGTGCTGTATAGAATTCAGAATTGAACCGAACCTGCAAAGTGTTCTGTTAAAATTAATGTTGCTTCTTTAGCTGTGTTACCCTTACGTAATTGTCACTTTTCCTTTCCTTTCGTCGTCATAATCTGTTACTGATGTGTGCATACATGGATTTGTGCCTTGTGTATGTCTTGTAAAAAACAAAAAATTATCAATTAAAAAAAAAGAAATAGAATTGTTGCTGATTGACCGGTTTGAATTAGAGTAAGTTTGCCTCTTTGCCTGTCCCCTGGGGCTTACAGGTAATATTCATCCCTCCATCTGCTGCCCTCACACTGCCCATTGAACTGCCATTGACACACACAGGTCCATACACTGACTGCCCTCATACTGCCCATTGAACTGCCATTGACACACACAGGTCCATACACTGACTGCCCTCATACTGCCCATTGAACTGCCATTGACACACACAGGTCCATACACTGACTGCCCTCATACTGCCCATTGAACTGCCATTGACACACACAGGTCCATACACTGACTGCCCTCACACTGCCCATTGAACTGCCATTGACACACACAGGTCCATACACTGACTGCCCTCATACTGCCCATTGAACTGCCATTGACACACACAGGTCCATACACTGACTGCCCTCATACTGCCCATTGAACTGCCATTGACACACACAGGTCCATACACTGACTGCCCTCACATTTGCCCTTGCAGGTATTCAGGTACATGTAAGCCTGTGCATGTTCACTCATATGAATGCTAGTGCAGTTAATGCACATTTAGATGTGTTCGTGTGCTTGAAGCATTCATGCATATACAGGCACATGCACACGTGCATGCACACACACACACAGAGATGTGCGCGCACGCACGCATGCACACACACATACGTGCCTGCACATACCATCTGCTTTACCTGGTCCAGGGGACCCTCTTTTCATCAACAATCAGTTTCACTTCTTTGTTTATTTATTTACTTAGTTATTTCCTCTTTCTTTATTCGTTTACTTATTTCCTCCTAGTTAGTATGGATGAACTGTACAGGCATAGCATGCCCCAAAATAGGCGATTGACTAGGAGAAGATGGACTGATACTGCACTGAATGACAGGGGGCATGGCTGAATACAGCACCAGCAGGCAGTTCTTCTGCCTCGGTAGGCAGCCTGATGGGTGTGTGAGAGCGTGGATGTAAAGCACGTAGAGCTTCATCTCTGGTAGAGGGTAGATTTACATAAGAACTCTTTAATAATAATATCCACACACCCTGGCCGAATGGGTTAGCAGGTGTATTGAAGGTGTATTGCTTGCAGAGATGCCTTCTTGATTAAATTGAAAGGCATGCACGTACATGCACACATGCACGCACACACACACACACACACATACACACACACACACCTTATCAGAATGTGTGATAATATATTCTGTGCAAGCTTGCCGGCATGAATGGGAAGTTGTGTGTGTGTGTGTGTCCCCCCTCTTGTTTCTGAATGTTCTCTAAGTAGCTTCATGTTGAAGGTTTAAAAAGAGTAAGTCTTTGTAAAAACAAGTGAAAATATGAAAAATGGTGAAATGTCTTTGTTGAAGTTAGATTCATGTTGAACTGATGTAAATTTGGTACATATGACTGAGTTATGACTGAACATGTGAGATATTACAATACAACAAGTTGAAGCATTTTTGGGGATTGGAAAGGAAAACAGAAGGTTAGTGTAGGTGTGTCTTTTTTTTCTTGAGGAACATTTGTTATGTTCATGGTAGCCACTGACCCTTTTGTTCAGTCTCAAGGCACTTTACACACCACAGTGACCAAGCTGAGGTTTTCAACAAGCTTTCCTTTAATGCTCCCCAGTAACTTTCCTCTGTTAAAATGACTTGTGAGTTGATTTTAGCGTGGTGGCCCTGATGTGGCCCTTTGCGTCGGCTGGGCTGTAAGCAGCATTATCTTACCTTCCTCTGTTAAAGATCAATGTCACTTCGGCAGATAAGATTAAGAATCCTCAGAAGTGCCCAGTGAAGGTAGTATACCATAAGAGTTTAAAAATCAACCTGCCTATGTGACGCGTGGTTCCAAGGATGTAAATGTGCAGAAGGGGTGTATGAAAGAAATCTTTGCTGATTGTTTCTGTGGTGTGCAAGTGTGCCTGTGTGTGTATATAGTATACCATGGGAGTTTAAAAATCAACTTACATTTTTGGCACATGGTTCCAAGGATGTAAAAGTGCAGAAGGGGTGTATGAAAAGAAATCTTTGCAGATTGTTTCTGCGGGGTGCGTATGTGTGTGTGTGTGTGTGTGTGTGTGTGTGTGTGTGTGTGTGTAGAAAGATGGTAGACTAGGCTAAAGATTGTCACCCTTTTTGTTGTTGTTGTTATTTTTTGAGGAACTATGCCTAAACCCAAGAAAATCAGACCAAAATCTATCACTTGCTATGACAGTCTCACTTGCCTGTTTAGTTGACTTGCCCTGTTACTTTGCTGCCAACCATACGCTGTAGTGTCACTGCCACATATGCTGTAGTATCACTGCCACATATGCTGTAGTATCACTGCCACACATATGCTGTAGTATCACTGCCACATATGCTGTAGTATCACTGCCACACATACGCTGTAGTGTCACTGCCACACATACGCTGTAGTATCACTGCCACATATGCTGTAGTGTCACTGCCACACATATGCTCTAGTATCACTGCCACATACGCTGTAGTGTCACTGTCACACATATGCTGTAGTATCACTGCCACATATGCTGTAGTGTCACTGTCACACATACGCTGTAGTATCACTGCCACATACGCTGTAGTGTCACTGTCACACATACGCTGTAGTGTCACTGCCACACGTATGCTGTAGTGTCACTGCCACACATATGCTGTAGTATCACTGCCACATACGCTGTAGTGTCACTGCCACACATATGCTGTAGTATCACTGCCACATACGCTGTAGTGTCACACTGCCACACATACGCTGTAGTATCACTGCCACATATGCTGTAGTGTCACTGCCACACATACGCTGTAGTGTCACTGCCACACATACGCTGTAGTATCACTGCCACATATGCTGTAGTGTCACTGCCACACATATGCTCTAGTATCACTGCCACATACGCTGTATGTCACTGTCACACATATGCTGTAGTATCACTGCCACATATGCTGTAGTGTCACTGTCACACATACGCTGTAGTATCACTGCCACATACGCTGTAGTGTCACTGTCACATACGCTGTAGTGTCACTGCCACACGTATGCTGTAGTGTCACTGCCACACATATGCTGTAGTATCACTGCCACATACGCTGTAGTGTCACTGCCACACATATGCTGTAGTATCACTGCCACATACGCTGTAGTGTCACTGTCACACATACGCTGTAGTGTCACTGCCACATATGCTGTAGTGTCACTGTCACACATACGCTGTAGTATCACTGTCACACATACGCTGTAGTGTCACTGTCACACATACGCTGTAGTATCACTGTCACACATACGCTGTAGTGTCACTGTCACACATACGCTGTAGTGTCACTGTCACACATACGCTGTAGTATCACTGTCACACATACGCTGTAGTGTCACTGTCACACATACGCTGTAGTATCACTGTCACACATACGCTGTAGTATCACTGTCACACATACGCTGTAGTGTCACTGTCACACATACGCTGTAGTATCACTGTCACACATACGCTGTAGTGTCACTGTCACATACACTGTAGTATCACTGTCACACATACGCTGTAGTGTCACTGTCACACATACGCTGTAGTGTCACTGTCACACATATGCTGTAGTGTCACTGTCACACATACGCTGTAGTGTCACTGTCACATACACTGTAGTATCACTGTCACACATACGCTGTAGTGTCACTGTCACACATACGCTGTAGTGTTACTGTCACACATACGCTGTAGTATCACTGTCACACATACGCTGTAGTGTCATTGTTACACATACGCTGTAGTGTCACTGTCACATACACTGTAGTATCACTGTCACACATACGCTGTAGTGTCACTGTCACACATACGCTGTAGTGTCACTGTCACACATACACTGTAGTGTCACTGTCACATACGCTGTAGTGTCACTGTCACACATACGCTGTAGTGTCACTGTCACACATACGCTGTAGTGTCACTGTCACACATACGCTGTAGTGTCACTGTCACACATACGCTGTAGTATCACTGTCACACATACGCTGTAGTGTCACTGTCACACATACGCTGTAGTGTCACTGTCACACATACACTGTAGTGTCACTGTCACATATGCTGTAGTGTCACTGTCACACATACGCTGTAGTGTCACTGTCACACATACGCTGTAGTGTTACTGTCACAAGGATCAGTGGTGAAGGCCTTGTGTTTCTCTGTGTCTTTCTCCTCAGCAGCAGCAGCAGGGGCAGCACAGACCAGAGGGGGCAGGAGAGAGGACACCAGGGGTGAGAGCTTCCTGGAAGCCAGTCCGCCAGCCCACCAAGGACTACGTGCTGCACACCTTTGATGCTGGAATCAGGTGAGGCATGCTCCCAGTCGTCCAGCGTGAGTTCTCTTGTCTGATGTTGGGGGTGTGTGTTTGGGGGGTCAGAATAGCTCAACTGAAGAGCACCGGACTCGTGATCCTGTCGATCCTGGAGTTGTGGGTCTCAATCTCTGCCATGCTGTTGGGGAAGAGAGGGATTTTGCCATCAGAGTTGATATTGGTTCTGACTGTATCCCAAGAACTATAAAGTGGGGGTCATGTGTGAAAACAGGCATAACTTGCACACATGTGACATCTTATTACCAACTTTCTGAAGAGAGTTTATCCATTGGTATGTATAGCATGCACCCTCTGTCGATGAAAAATGAAAGAATGAGAGAGTGACTGTTCTCAGGTGGAATGGAACGGAAAATGACTGAGCCTGGCATCAGCAGGCAGCCCTTCAGTGGGCTCTACCAGGGTACAGTGTAGGCAGCCCCCAGTGTAAAGGGAAACGTAGGTTATGAAGTGCTTAGGGCTTGGTCTCAAACCAAGAATAGGTGCTGTATATATAACCTCTCTGATAATAACAGTGATGATTATAAAGACAAATGTTAGTCATGCTGTGTGGACACAAAACTGTACACACACAAATTGGTCTGATTCTGAAAGTGTGTTGACTTGGCTGTGTTTCGCTGAAGAGAGGTTTGCACAATTTTTTAATCTTTGTTTTAAATGCATGTACAATCGTATTATGCTGAAAATACAATGATGGATATACTGATTCCTGAGGTAGGGTTGGTTTGTGTTCAGAATCGGGTCATACTAATGTTCAGAGTCAGGCCGGACCAATGTTTAAAATCAGGTTCCCAGTCAAGTAATATCATACAAAATGATACTCTTAACAAGTGTACTTCGTGGATGAAATGCTGTTCATCTAAAAAAATTCTAAACTTAAGCTTGTATGTCGTTTCAAAACAGAGTGACTGAGGGTGGAAAATGAAGCAAAATTTCGAAAGAGAGGGGGTTAGTTACCGCCAAGGACGCAGACAAACATAGCACAGACAAGACACAATGCATTTCGACCTCTTGGGTCTTCTTCAGGCAAAAACAAATGACATTTAGGACAGTGAACACGAAGAACAAGAAACCACTTAGCTCCTCATGGTCGCCATGCGTTCAAAATTGTACGTAGTGTTTATGTTAATTCATTTGTGTTCTTGTGTGTGTGCTTGTGTAAATGGATATGTGTTTAATGGAATAGATAGAAGATAGATAAATAGATAAGAGATAGATGAACAAGAGAGAGAGAAATATATGGAGATATGTAGACAGATTGATAGATAGTTGACTGCAAACAGCTGCCAAGGATTTTAATAAAAAAAACAGAACCAAAATAAAGAAAAGAAAAAAAAAATGATGACTCTGTGGGGTACCATGTGCTTTGTTTTTGAACCTCAAAATCAGATTGTGTTCACATCATTCTTTACAGATAAATAGTGCTAAGATCAAACTTCATGTGCTTTGTTTTTGATCCTGTCTCAATTTCAGGGTGTGTTCACATGATTGTCCACAGATAAATAGTGCTGAGATCAACCCTCGTGTGCTTTTGATACTTGTCTCTAGATGTTGTTAACAGTCATGATAGCATATGAACTTACATTGTGTGTGTGTCTGTGTGTCTGCATGTCTGTGTCTGTGTGTGTCATTTCATTGTTTTGAAAAATTTGCATGTTGGTGCGTGGCAGTGTGGATGATAGATTAGGTCCAATTGTCATGGCAGTGTGGATCATTAGGTCCAATCATCATGGCAGTGTGGATCATACATTAGGTCCAATCATCATGGCAGTGTGGACCATACATTAGGTCCAGTCATCATGGCAGTGTGGATCATACATTAGGTCCAGTCATCATGGCAGTGTGGATCATTAGGTCCAGTCATCATGGCAGTGTGGATCATTAGGTCCAATCATCATGGCAGTGTGGATCATTAGGTCCAGTCATCATGGCAGTGTGGATCATTAGGTCCAATCATCATGGCAGTGTGGATCATACATTAGGTCCAATCATCATGGCAGTGTGGATCATACATTAGGTCCAGTCATCATGGCAGTGTGGATCATTAGGTCCAATCATCATGGCAGTGTGGATCATACATTAGGTCCAATCATCATGGCAGTGTGGATCATACATTAGGTCCAATCATCATATGAATGACATTCGATCCTTGTCAAATGTTCATCATGGGCCTTTATAAATTATACGACGGAAGGCTTTTTTTTTTACACCCCCCCCCCCCCCTCCCCTCTCTCTCTGTCTCTCTCCTATCTCTGTCCGTCTGTCTCTCTTCCCCTCACGCCCCAGCTTCTCTTTCCCTGCCTCTCTCTCTGTTGCTCCCCCCCTCCCATTCCTTCATGCCTCCATCCCTCCACCTCTCTCTCCTCTCTCTCTCGCTCTCTCTCACTCTCTCTGTCTTTGTCTCTCTTTGTTTCTTTTACTCTCTCCTTCCGCCTGTCCCATGCCTTGTTCTCTCTCTCTCTCTCTCTCTCTCTCTCTCTCTCTTAAAGAAAATGCCCAGGTTAGTGACTGATGTTGTATGTTGCAGACTTCTCACACACAAGGTGCCAGACAGCAAGTACTCTGAAGTGCAAAAATGCTTTGATTGCAGCCCGAAATCAGTGAGTACCTATGGGGGCAACTGTCTGTTAAGTCAAGTCAGTCGGTACTTAGTGGGTCAACTGTCTATTAAGTTGAGTCAGTCGGTACTTAGTGGGTCAACTGTCTATTAACCCTCTTCAGTATGCACTTATCTGAGCTTAGTTGCACCGAAAACCGTCGGCAAGGTAAGTAACTCCGTAATTTGAACATGGTTACCCAATTAAAAATTAATTTAAAGAGAAGAAAGGAAATAACGAAATGAAAAATAATTTTTAAAATTCTTACGAATATATATGTTGCTATATCGTAAGTTTGAAGAATGTCACATGAGCCATTTACTCGGGGAAAAAAAAAAAAAAAAATCTTCTTCAGAACTTTATTCCGAATTGTTGTTCATCATAACTGGAACTTCATCCCAGTCGAAATCTAGGTCACTCTAAGCTTCATTACCCAGCACTTTCACTAAGTCTCTTATGCCGTAAATCCTACAAAACACAGTATCTCCATCACTAAATCTCATTATAGAACGGCAGAACTCAAGGTTAGCCACGGTGGAAAAACGGCATTTCGACCTCAAAACTTTAAAAATTCGTAACTCGAGAACCACGGCACGTATCGACTCGCGGTTTTTTGCTAACGGAAGTAAATGGCTACAGGAAGAAGGAAGTCACGTTCTCGCGAGACTTCCTTTTCTACGAGAAACATGGCGGGCGCCCATTGTTGCCACGTGTTTTACCGGGCGCTGGCGGGCGCTCAGCGTTTTGGCTGTGTGATTTCCGGCCGGGGCGCTAGCGGGCGCTCGATGGTCAAGAGGGTTAAGTCAAGTCAGTCGGTACTGAGTGGGTCAACTGTCTATTAAGTCAAGTCAGTCGGTACTGAGTGGGTCAACTGTCTATTAAGTCAAGTCAGTCGGTACTTAGTGGGTCAACTGTCTGTTAAGTCAAGTCAGTCGGTACTTAGTGGGGTCAACTGTCTGTTAAGTCAATTCAGTCGGTACTTAGTGGGTCAACTGTCTATTAAGTCGAGTCAGTCGGTACTTAGTGGGCCAACTGTCTATTAAGTCAATTCAGTCGGTACTTTGTGGGTCAAATGTCCGTTTAGTTCAGTCAGTTCGCAATGAACAGTTTGTGTCGTGAATTCATGAAGAACGTTTTTTCCAGACTGATTTGTTAAACAATATACAATGGGTGGTGTCTTCTGCAACAGAATTCATAGCTTGCCGTCTATTTTGTTTGCTTAGTAAAGCGTTAGATATTTGTCTGTCTGATACAACAAAATATAGTTGGCAGTATTTTGAAAAACAGTTTCTAGTTGGCAGTCCATTTTTTTAAATAAGACATAGATTGCTGCCAGTTTGTAAAGCAGTAATATCTGTCTGTTTTGTAAAACAGTACATAGTTGGCAGTCCATTTTTTTTTAAACAAGACATAGATTGCTGCCAGTTTGTAAAGCAGTAATATCCGTCTGTTTTGTAAAACAGTACATAGTTGGCAGTCCATTTTGTAAAAGAATATACAGTTTGCAGTTTGTTTTGTAAAGCAATAGCTAGCAGTCTGTAAAGCAATAGCTAGCAGTCTGTTTTGTAAAGCAATAGCTAGCAGTCTGTAAAGCAATAGCTAGCAGTCTGTTTTGTAAAGTAATAGCTAGCAGTCTGTTTTGTAAAGCAATAGCTAGCAGTCTGCTTTGTAAAACAGTACATAGTTGGCTGTCAGCTTTGCATCATAATACATAGAGTTGTCAGTCTGTGTAGTGAAGTCAGTACAGTTGTCACCATGGTTTACACATCATATATATAGAGTTGTCACCATGGTTTACATCACAATACATATAGTTGTCAGTCTGTGTAGTGAAGTCAGTACAGTTGTCACCATGGTTTACATCACAGTACATATAGTGGTCAGTCTATGTTGTGAAGTCAGTACAGTTGTCACCATGGTTTACATCACAATACATATAGTGGTCACCATGTTTTACATCACAGTACATATAGTGGTCACCATGTTTTACATCACAGTACATATAGTGGTCACCATGGTTTACATCACAGTACATATAGTGGTCACCATGGTTTACATCACAGTACATATAGTGGTCAGTCTGTGTAGTGAAGTCAGTACAGTTTTCACCATGTTTTACATCACAGTACATATAGTGGTCACCATGTTTTACATCACAGTTCATATAGTGGTCAGTCTATGCAGTCAAGTCGGTACAGTTTTCACCATGTTTTACATCACAGTACATATAGTGGTCAGTCTATGCAGTCAAGTCAGTACAGTTTTCACCATGTTTTACATCACAGTACATATAGTGGTCAGTCTGTGTTGTGAAGTCAGTACAGTTTTCACCATGTTTTACTCAGATCTGTAGATGGGTGGCAGAGTGGCTAGTGAAACTGGTGATTTTAGTCGGTTTGTTTATTCAAATTGGCAGTCTACTGGTTTAGAGACATGCAAGTACGTTATTGGCAGTTAACTGTTTATAGCTGCTTTTACATGGCTTTCAGTCGTATGTCATGATTGTCTGTGGGGTTCATGAGATTGAATGGTGAGTGCCGTTGTAAAGTATGATGATGAGCGTCACTGGTAATGTGACTTGTGCTTATGACTGCTAAGAAAAAAACCTGTTAATTGCCTATGTTTCCATAAGTAGTGTTGGTTAGAAAATTTGGTATTTTCTGTCTAATTGGCTTCATGTAAGTATGGTGAGCATCTTTTTTCAGTTCTGATCACCAGTAGTGGCAGCCACAGCAGGAACATTTCTATCAGCACCTGAATGGGGAAAAAGAAATGATGTTGCAGTCACTGATATCTTGCTGTCATTTCAGTTCTATGAGCTATAGTGTCAGAAACCATGTGGAGAATATCAGATGGCTGTTGTTGAGATGGATGAGGCTGTCATTCCATGCGTTAGGATAGCAGATCCAGAATGTTGCAGGGCAAATTGTGACTGGCGTCATTATTCCTGTTTTTTTTTCTCCATGGTCATGATACCACAGGAAAGGTAGTAATTGTGGTCCTGAGGCAGGATAGGTCGGTGATGTCTACAGGACTGCCTGAGCCAGATCATCCCTGGTGTCAGCATATCTACAGGACTGCCTGAGACAGATGATCACTGGTGTCAGCATATCTACAGGACTGCCTGAGACAGCTGATCACTGGTGTCAGCATATCTACAGGACTGCCTGAGACAGATGATCACATGTGTCAGCATATCTACAGGACTGCCTGAGACAGATCATCACATGTGTCAACATATCTACAGGACTGCCTGAGACAGATGATCACTGGTGTCAGCATATCTACAGGACTGCCTGAGACAGGTCATCACTGGTGTCAGCATATGGTGAATGCAGGGACCTGTCCACCAGGCAAAAGCAATCGTTTTCCTCACATCTGCTGCGGAGACATGAAAGTTCAACAGTGGTTTGCCAAAATCAGATAATCATTGTAACGGCCAGAGATTTTGCTTTGAGAAACTACCATTGTATGTTATTTATCTTTTTGATATTAACATCATAATGTAGTATCATGCCAAGGGATTGGCTGCATCAGAAAGTACTGACCAGTCAGAATGTCACATCATAATGTAGTATCGTGCCAAGGGATTGGTTGCTTCAGAAAGTACTGACCAGACAGAATGTCAGATCATAATGTAGTATCATGCCAAGGGATTGGCTGCATCAGAAAGTACTGACCAGTCAGAATGTCACATCATAATGTAGTATCATGCCAAGGGATTGGCTGCATCAGAAAGTACTGACCAGTCAGAATGTCACACTCTGGTTGTCTAGTTTTGTCAACTTTTGAACAAAATTGTAGACAACAGAAAATGGACACAGAAGGATTGTTTGCATAGTCTGTAATAAGACTTTAAGTGTCCTGTTTTTCTGTGTATTTGTCATTCATTACTTAATAATGTTTGATTGAAATCATTGCCAAGAGACCCAAAACGTTGTGGTTCTTTTGTGTGTTTTAAAAAAAAATGTTTTGTGATGACTGGCACTTGTGATAGGCGACACTCGATAATGCTCAGTGCACTTTAAGATCTAACCCTTGACCCTGAATCAGACAAGTCCAGTTTGTATTTACACATTCTAATCTGAATTCATTCTAATCTGCAGTCAAGTCTGATTTTTTGTACTTTAGAAAAGAAAAAGAAAAAGGCATTTTTCACCAATTCAACCCAGGAAACTGCTGGAGATCACATGAATAGTACCTCTCCTCTGAGGGTTTCATGGCTCTTATAGATTGGAAAGCAGGCAGTTTGGACTGTGAAATACCTTTCTCTTTGGTTACTCTGTGTGTGTGTGTGTGTGTGTGTGTGTGTGTGTGTGTGTGTGTGTGTGTGTGTGTGTGTGCGTGCGTGCGATGGAAAAGAAGTTTAGGGTAACCAGAGAAAAAAAAAGGGCAGTTGGGTGACAGCAATGTTTACTGGTTTTTGTTCACGTGTGTGTGTGTGGTGGGTTTTTTTTTTTTTTGGTTGGTTGGTTGCTTGCTTGCTTTTTTTTTTCTTTCTTTCTTAAATGAAGTATTATTGTGCTTCCGCATCGTGTCCAACTGATGTCACAGTAAAAAACAAACACACTGAAATTGTCAGTAGATTGATGGATGACACGTGCCTCATTTTCTGTTGGGGTGCAGAGTGGCATTGTCAGTAGATTGATAAATGACATGTGCCACATTTTCTGTTGGGGTGCAGGGTGGCATTGTCAGTAGATTGATGGATGACATGTGCCACATTTTTTCTGTTGGGGTGCAGGGTGGCATTGTCAGTAGATTGATGGATGACATGTGCCTCATTTTCTGTTGGGGTGCAGGGTGGCGTTGTCAGCAGGGTGGCATTGTCAGTAGATTGATGGATGACATGTGCCTCATTTTCTGTTGGGGTGCAGGGTGGCTGCTTCCTTGGAGACGGTGCAAGTTCCCCCCACCAAACATGACTACAGCCATCTTAGCACCACTCTGGTGAGTGATTTCGGGGGGGGTTAGAGTAAGTGGGATCACACACACACTAGTACCGTCAGCTTCATCTATGTGACCTTGACCTTGATTTGGATGAGTGGGATTTCTCACACTGGTACTGTCCACATCATGTTTATGTCCTTGACCTTGGATAGAATGACTGGAACTGCATGTAGGACATTGGTACCGTCACTTCATGTTTGTGTCCTTGACCTTGGATAGAATGACTGGGACCACATGTAGACATTGGTACCATCACTTCATGTTTGTGTCTTGACCTTGGATAGAATGACTGGAACAACATGTAGACATTGGTACCATTACTTCATGTTTGTGTCCTTGACCTTGGATAGAATGACTGGGACTGCATGTAGACATTGGTACCGTCACTTCATGTTTGTGTCCTTGACCTTGGATAGAATGACTGGGACCGCATGTAGACATTGGTACCATCACTTCATGTTTGTGTCCTTGACCTTGGATAGAATGACTGGAACAACATGTAGACATTGGTACCCATTACTTCATGTTTGTGTCCTTGACCTTGGATAGAATGACTGGGACCGCATGTAGACATTGGTACCATCACTTCATGTTTGTGTCTTGACCTTGGATAGAATGACTGGGACTACACACACAGTACTGTCCATTTCTTGTTTGTGTCCTTGACCTTGGATAGAATGACTGAGACCATAGTGACAGAACAGCGAGCTTCATTTGTATCTTCTTCACCTTGGATAGAAGGCTAAGCATCAGCACCTCATTAGTGCTGTTCATGTCATGTTGTGTGTGTTTAAGACTCTTCCACACATGTCCTCATCAACATCAGACGTGGGTGACTTTTTTTTTTTTTTCCGAATAGCATCTCAAAGTATTAGTACCATTGATACTATAGACTAAGAGCGACTGTTCTAATACCAAAGTATTTGTACCATTGATACTATAGACTAAGAGCGACTGTTCTAATACCAAAGTATTTGTACCATTGATACTATAGACTAGGAGCGACTGTTCTAATACCAAAGTATTTGTACCATTGATACTATAGACTAAGAGCGACTGTTCTAACACCCAAAGCACTGTTCCGGTCTGGTCTGTCTTACTTTGCATGGTTTGCTTTCTCATATGAACTGTTCAGTGTAAATGATGGGTAGAGCTCACATGATACTCAGCTTGGACTTGCTGGTCAAATTTACGAGATCTATAGATTTTTTACCCAAGTTCTGTTTCTCTTGGAGGGGGTGAGGAAATGGCATCATCATCAGGACAAGATAAAAGAGAACTAACAGCAGAAGCCACCGAGTTGTTCCCAGATCATGGCAGGAATGATGGAGAACATGGAGCTGGTTTGACGGAGGAAACTGACAGTGCAGTCCTCTGACCCACACTGGCTAATGACTCTGCTACCAAAATACCTCAGGTCTAACAGTGCAGTCCTTTGACCCACACTGGCTAATGACTCTGCTACCAAAATACCTCAGGTCTAACAGTGCAGTCCTTTGACCCACACTGGCTAATGACTCTGCTACCAAGATACCTCAGGTCTAAGTGTGCAGTCCTTTGACCCACACTGGCTAATGACTCTGCTACCAAAATACCTCAGGTCTAAGTGTGCAGTCCTCTGACCCACACTGGCTAATGACTCTGCTACCAAAATACCTCAGGTCTAACAGTGCAGTCCTTTGACCCACACTGGCTAATGACTCTGCTACCAAAATACCTCAGGTCTAAGTGTGCAGTCCTCTGACCCACACTGGCTAATGACTCTGCTACCAAAATACCTCAGGTCTAAGTGTGCAGTCCTCTAACCCACACTGGCTAATGACTCTGCTACCAAAATACCTCAGGTCTAAGTGTGCCTTTGTCCTTGTTTACATGTTCCTTTCAGTGATGTTAGATTATTTTGTAAAATACCAGATATGTGGTTAAGTGATGAAGCTCAGATATCCAGTTAGGCCATAAATGAGAAAAATACCAGATATGTGATAAAGCTCGGATACCCAATTAGGCCATAAGTGAGAAAATACCAGATATGTGATAAATTGATAAAGCTCGGATATCCACTTGGGCGACTTAAGTGATTCCATTTTAAGCCTGTAGTCAACATCGTATGCAAACACTCCTTAAAAAGTAAAATAGAAGTATTGTAATGTCGCATTCCAAGCCTACTGTGTCAGGTGTTTGTAGTGATGGTCCAGGAGTGGGGTAGATAGGATTAACATAGTGTGTCAGGTGTGGGGTAGATAGGATTAACATAGTGTGTCAGGTGTGGGGTAGATAGGATTAACATAGTGTGTCAGTTGTGGGGTAGATAGGATTAACATAATGTGTCAGGTGTGGGGTAGATAGGATTAACATAGTGTGTCAGGTGTGGGGTAGATAGGATTAACATAGTGTGTCAGGTGTTTGTAGTGATGGTCCAGAGAAACAGAAGTTACGGGTTAGATAGGACTAACGTACTGTGTCAGATGTGGGGTAGATAGGACTAACGTACTGTGTCAGATGTGGGGTAGATAGGACTAACGTACTGTGTCAGATGTGGGGTAGGTAGGATTAACCTTTCTAACCCCGTTCCGCCCTATTCCGCCCGACCCCTCATTTATCGAATTTTTAGTCATCCCAACGACTTCGACTACAATCGAAATGTCGCACTCTGACAGTGACAGTGACATGAGCTTGACTTTCGAGCAAATGTTCGTCTGGAATGTGAATACGACTGAAAACGAAGACTGGAATCAATCGGACATTGATCTCGACGCTGTTGACAGTGACAGTGACAGTGACTATGAACCTGAAGTGAATGCGAGTAGTGACAGTGACATGGACATAGGTGACGCAGGTGACGCAGGTGCTACTGACGTCGGTGGATGTGCACAGTCATCGCAGTGGTCGAACGACGATTTTCGGACTGAAGTTCGTGTGTTTGATGCATACAGGGGCCCCCCACGTCCACAAGTGAATCTTCGAACACCTTTTGATTATTTTTCACTTGTTTTTCCTTTGGACGCATTCCATCTCATGGTCAGGGAAACCAACCTGTATGCAAGACAAACGCTCATGGCTGCTGGGCTTCCAGAGAATAAATTTGAGCCAACCACTGTGGATGAAATCAGAGCTTTTGTTGGTCTTCTCATGTTTATGAACATGGCCCCACTTCCTCATCGTGATTTTTATTGGAAAGAGTCATCTCCTTTCTTCAATCTTTGGGTGTCAAGTGTCATGTCAAAGAACAGGTTTGAACAGCTGAATCAGTATTTTCACCTTGCTGATACTACTCAGTTTGTTCCCAGAGGTCAGGCTGGGTATGACCCCTGTACAAAGTCAGACCTCTCATTTCCATGACTCAAGAATGTTTTGCTATGCAATTTCTGCCTGGTCAAAACATGACAGTGGATGAGGCAATGATCAAGTTCAAGGGTCGTTGTGGTTTTCTGCAGTATGTGCCTGCAAAAACCCACGAAGTGGGGCCTCAAGGTGTGGGGCTTTGTGTGATGCTGATTCTTTTTATTTGCTGAATTATTCAGTATATACTGGGAAGACCAATGATGTGCCTGCTGGGACAGGTGATGCCCTGGGGGATCGTGTCGTCAAACACTTGGCAAAACCCCATTACTTTCAAGTGGCACACACCATCTACTTTGATAATTATTTCACGTCAGTCCCCCTCATTCAGCATCTGTTTCAGAAGAAAACCCTGGCGTGTGGGACTGTGCGAAACAACAGGAAGGGTCTGCCACAGGATATGAAGCCAGCAAAATGTGTCAAAAAATCTGGGGACACAAAGCGCTGGTTTCGTGAGATTGCCTATGATGATTTGAAGGGCAAGCTTCAGGCTGTTGCTTGGTTTGACCGTCGTAAGGTCACCCTTCTTACTTCTGCCCATGATGGAACTGATGGAGAGCTTGTCAGAAAAGGTGCAGGGGGTGTTGAAAAAGCCAGGTATTCTAGGCCCCTGGCTGTGGCTGATTACACCAAGAACTACAATGGTGTTGACAAGCATGATCAATTGCGATCATATTATTGTTCAAGCAGAAATTCATGAAGTGGTGGAAATATGTGTTCTTCTTCTGCCTGGACACTGCTGCAGTAAATGCCTATATCATCTACAAAAACTCTGCAGCTGCCCCACTGAAACTGCATGTGGATTTTCAAACTGAAATTATCATGGGCATGGTGAATGGTTTCAAGGGTCGAAAACGGATCGGCCGTCCCGTTGTTCATGACAATCCAGACAAGCACAAACACACTCCTTCCAGAATCCAGTCTGCCAGAGGCAAGAAGGACTGTGTCTGGTGCAAGAAGGAAGGCAGGAAAAAACCCCAGCAGGCAATGCCATCCAGTCAACACATGAGTGTGTGATGTGTAAGGTGGCACTTTGCAAGGATCGTGGCTGCTTCTTTTCTTTTCATCAGCAGTGAGTAGGTTCCAACACACTCTTCTTAGCAGTGCACCTGATACTGGACTACAGCAAGGACTGGACTTTGTCATTTTTGTTTTGTACAGACTGTTTTGGGGTTGACTAAATATTACAAAGTGTCACATACAAAAGTACTGGAGTCGTGCATGTAAGAAAAGTGCACCACGGAAAAAAAAAAAAAATTCATGTCAGTGATATGTGTGTGACGAAAGTGCTCAAAAGCAAGAACATTTCCAGTGATTTGTGTTCTGTGTGTGTGAGCACATTTGGATTATATAATTCATGACATCTGGAACCATATGGTGAGTACAACAAAAATATTTGAGTGTTGTTTTGTGTTGTAGTGCCTGTCTTTCTTCCTTCCTACTAACACCTGCGTATAGTTAGAAATATTACCAGTCATAGGAATTCTTTTTCTCACAAACACAAAACTAACTCATGCAGATCAAAAAGCATGCACTCCAATACATTTTCAGTAAATAGGGTAAGATTTTGACCTATTTAACTTTTTTTTTTTTTTTTTTTTCCTGTTATGTAAATATTTTGTGACTTGAAAGCGTCACAAAAATTCCACGTATATTCCTAGCTGCCTGTGTAACTATAACACCTCACAACACCCATCAGTTCTTTTCAGATGGTGAACCTGACCACTTGCCACCAAAAAGGTAGGTACTATAAAGTTGATGGGTGTTGTATTGCCTGTCTGTCACCTATTTCACTGACGTAGGTGTGTTTTCCAGGTAAAATCAGGTGTGTGAGTGACACAAGCCAAAAAAAAAAAAATTCTACCCCCCTAAAAAAACAAGTGCAAACCAAAACGTACTGTGTCAGATGTGGGGTAGATAGGATTAACGTACTGTGTCAGATGTGGGGTAGATAGGATTAACGTACTGTGTCAGATGTGGGGTAGATAGGATTAAACGTACTGTGTCAGATGTGGGGTAGATAGGATTAAGATACTGTGTCAGATGTGGGGTAGATAGGATTAACATACAGTGTCAGATGTGGGGTAGATAGGACTAACATACTGTGAGTTATGAAAGCAGGAAAGTATTCAGAACATGCCCTGTCAGTGTAGGCAGACTTTCAGTTTGTCATCCTGTGAAATTTCCATATGGCGTGTCACATAGCAGGCTTGTGTGCCAGGCTGCCATGTGCCTGTCATGATGACAGTGAGGTGTGAATCATCCCTCTCTCTCTCTCTCTCTCTCTCTCTCTCTCTCTCTCTCTCTCTCTCTCATTTGACTTCTGGAGAATCGGCAGGGAAAAAAATGCACCTGTCCAGGTATTCACTGTTCATGCTGAGATGTGTATGATCGGCTTTCTGTCGATTTGGAAGCAAAAAAAGCAATGAAGAGCTACACCTGGATTGTAGGAAGAAAAGAGTTGCTTCCCTTCGTTTTATTGCCAGGATCAGCTCAACACACCTATACAGTGCAACTGGCAGTTAGAAAAACGCTTCTGAGCTTGAGTAAGGCATTTTAGCTGGTTGCAGTTTATTTTCAGTATTTAGTTAGGAGTAATTTGACAGTTGACTTTGCATTCCATGATGAAAATAAGTTAATGCAAAACGTGCCAAGTATGTGACTGTTGGATGACTGCAACATTGTGAGAGGGTGGGGGTGGGGTGGGGTGATGGGTGGGGGAGCAAGAAAACCATAAGAATGGTGACAGCAATGCAGAATTTCCATGTCATCCAAGCATCCATCTGTCGGTCCAGGTCAGCTTGAAAGACCTGAAGCAGCAGCAGGAGCAACGCCAGGCCTCCCTCACGGCCACGTTGGACACCCAGGAGAGGTGAGCCTTGCTTCATTGTGGTCAGGGAGGTTTCACAGTGCCCAGGCAAGTCCATACACTCTACACCCCACATGTGCTGAGCTGTGAGACCACTGTGTGCAGGGTTGCAGCTGAATAGATCAGTAAATAAACAGCTAATGCTGTGAAATAGATGATTGGAGGAGAGGGTCTCGTGGATAAGATGCAGCCGAAGTGTGACCTGTTGATAAGACAGGATCTTGTTCAAGCCTGGGGTACACTCCTGATGTTTTGTCTGTGCTGCTGCTGCAGTTGTGTGTGTGCATGCACACGTGTCTTTGAGAGTGCCTGGTTGTGCATGTGTATGTGTATGCCTGTGCATGTGGGTGTGGTCACATATATATACATATGTATATGTATATATGTGAGTACACCTACATCATACATGTGCACTTTACAATTTTTCTGTATAATCTCACGAAATTCAATACAGCTATATGATTGTATGTTTGAAAACTGAATTGTATAAAATTTTGATGACTGAGCTCACGAAAATGTGCTAAACACTTAATCTGGCAGAGAGTCCAAGAGTCTGGTCCAACTTTCAAAAGTTCCCATGGTGCATGCGCACTTCCTGCCTCTGTGAATGCATATCAACATGGCTTCTTGTTCAGCTTCAACTCGCGCCCATGAAACAAACAGCGAAAATTCAGATTCATTGTGGAAGCTGTGGTCAAAAAAAGAAACAGAAATACGAACAGAATTACAAAGCAGCGTATCATACAATTTCAAGTTCATTACTGTGTCAAAGAAGGGCGATACATTCGCACATGGCACCACCTGTAACTGTAAATCTCAATTGCTCACAGTGGTCATTTTGGCATTCAGCTGCACATCGATAGCAAAAGTCACAAGGGAAACAGTGATTCTGGAAAACGGTAGGGCAGTGAACATTCAAGGTTCTTTTGTGACGTCGAGTTCTGCTGGCACTTCTGATGAGAGACTGGAACATCAAACTACTCGTGCAGAGGGACAGAAAACTCCAAAATCTCCCAAAGGAGCACTGTCCAATGAAACTCTTCGCATCCTGAAGAATGATGATCGTTCTTCGATAGATGCAGTTCCAGGACCTCTATCTAACACTACCAGGACCTGTGTCTAACACTACCAGGACCTCTATCTAACACTACCAGCACTCTAACTCTACCAGGACCTCTATCTATCACTACCAGGAACTCTAACACTACCAGGACCTCTGTCTATCACTACCAGGACCTCTAACACTACAAGGACCTCTGTCTATCACTACCAGGACCTCTATCTAACACTACCAGGACCTCTGTCTCACACTACCAGGACCTCTATCTAACCAGGACCTCTAACACTACCAGGACCTCTATCTAACACTACCAGGACCTCTATCACTACCAGGACCTCTAACACTACCAGGACCTCTATCTAACACTACCAGGACCTCTATCTAACACTACCAGGACCTCTAACACTACCAGGACCTGTATCTAACACTACCAGGACCTCTGTCTAACACTACCAGGACCTCTATCTAACACTACCAGGACCTCTAACACTACCAGGACCTCTATCTATCACTACCAGGACTCTAACACTACCAGGACCTTTAACACTACCAGGACCTCTAACACTACCAGGACCTCTGTCTAACACTACCAGGACCTCTATCTAACACTACCAGGACCTCTCTAACACTACCTGGACCTCTATCTAACACTACCTGGACCTCTGTCTAACACTACCAGGACCTCTGTCTAACACTACCAGGACCTCTAACACTACCAGGACCTCTATCTAACACTACCAGGACCTCTAACACTACCAGGACCTCTATCTAACACTAGGACCTCTATCTAACACTACCAGGACCTCTGTCTAACACTACCAGGACCTCTATCTAACACTACCAGGACCTCTATCTAACACTACCAGGACCTCTATCTAACACTACCAGGACCTCTATCTAACACTTCCAGCAGGACCTTTATCTACCAGGACCTCTGACACTATGCCAGCACAATTCAAGCCTCATCTCTTGAAGGCAGCCATCCAGAACGTTGGTGTTTGGTGTGGGCATGAGAGGATTCTGTTTCACGGAGTGTGAACGAGGCTTCAGTGTTGTCCTGACTGAAATAAGCTTACCCATCTGCAGATGATTTGTGGTGTGTTAACTTTTTCGCAACACGCCATGAGAATGATGGTGACGCCCAACTTACTACTCGGTGACATGGAGCGAAAATATCGAGCAAGCGATCTGTCACTCAGGACACGTCGCGAGAATGATGGTGACGGTCGTCTAAAAATAAATATGACCGATTTTCGCAGAGATTTTTAACAAGTAGTGTCAGCGAACAGATACAGTCCTTTCTGCATCATATAATAACGGTTAGCAAGCTGCTAACAATCAGTTTCACTGGTAAATTTGAAGAGAAAGCAGCCAACCCGTCGGAGCCTTCAATCACTGAATCAGTGCTTCTTGTTGGAAGTATGTCATTTTCAACTCGATCAAACAACAACAACAAATAATTATTTTGACTTCTAAAGCATTTATCATCAAGAACATGAACGATATCTCTATTTCACTGTACAAAAATAAAGTCACTGTGGGATTTGGCCATCTAAGGAAAATTGTTAAAATGAAGGTCAAAATCAGGTGTCCTGAGGGAATTCCAGTGCTGTGACTGCAGTGTTAACTGGGCACATAGAGCAGAACGAGGGTCTGTGCTGGTAGTGTTAATAACAGCTGTGCTTTTTTGTTGAGAGAGAGAGAGATGTGTGTGTACATTGATGATAAGCTGACCCATCTGTAGAGAGAAAGGTGTGTGTGTACTATGATGATAAGCTGGCCCATCTGTAGAGAGAGAGAGGTGTGTGTGTACAATGATGATAAGCTGACCCATCTGTAGAGAGGGAGAGGTGTGTGTGTACAGTGATGATAAGCTGACCCATCTGTAGAGGGAGAGGTGTGTGTGTACAATGATGATAAGCTGACCCATCTGTAGAGAGAGAGGTGTGTGTGTACAATGATGATAAGCTGACCCATCTGTAGAGAGGGAGAGGGTGTGTGTGTACAGTGATGATAAGCTGACCCATCTGTAGAAGATTTGGTTGTTGTGGTGTGTTAGTAACAGCTGTGCTTTTTTGTTTAGAGGAGGTGTGTGTGTGTGTTCGTGTACAGTGATGATAAGCTGAACCATCTGTAGAAGATTTGTGTGTGGTGTTTGTAACAGCTGTGCTTTTTTGTTTAGAGGGAGGTGTGTGTGTGTTCGTGTACAGTGATGATAAGCTGACCCATCTGAAGAAGATTTGGTTGTGGTGTGTTTGCAACAGCTGTGCTTTTTTTCGTTGAGAGAAAAGAGGTGTGTGTGTACACTGATGATAAGATTACCCATCTGTAGAAGATTTGATTGTGGTGTGTTAGTAACAGCTGTGCTTTTTGTTGAGAGAGAGAGAGGTGTGTGTGTGTACATGATGATAAGCTGACCCATCTGTAGAAGATTTGGTTGTGGTGTGTTAGTAACAGCTGTGCTTTTTTGTTGAGAGAGAGAGAGGGTGTGTGTGTACAACAATGATGATAAGGTGACCCATCTGTAGAAAATTTGGTTTGGTGGTGTGTTAATAACAGCTGTGCTTTTGTTGAGAGAGAGAGGTGTGTGTGTACAATGATGATAAGCTGACCCATCTGTACACGATTTGGTTGTGGTGTGTTAATAACAGTTGTGCTTTTTTGTTGAGAGAGAGAGGCGTGTGTGTACAGTGATGATAAACTGACCCATCTGTAGAGAGAGAGAGGTGTGTGTACATTGATGATAAGCTGGCCCATCTGTAGAGAGAGAGGTGTGTGTGTACTATGATGATAAGCTGACCCATCTCTAGAGAGAGAGAGGTGTGTGTACAGTGATGATAAGCTGGCCCATCTGTAGAGAGAGAGAGGTGTGTGTACATTGATGATAAGCTGGCCCATCTGTAGAGAGAGAGGTGTGTGTGTACAGTGATGATAAGCTGACCCATCTGTAAAGAGAGAGAGGTGTGTGTGTGTGTACAGTGATGATAAGCTGGCCCATCTGTAGAGAGAGAGGTGTGTGTGTACAGTGATGATAAGCTGACCTATCTGTAGAGAGAGAGGTGTGTGTGTACAATGATGATAAGCTGACCTATCTGTAGAGAGAGAGGTGTGTGTGTGTACAGTGATGATAAGCTGACCCATCTGTAGAGAGAAGGTGTGTGTGTACTATGATGATAAGTTGGCCCATCTGTAGAGAGAGAGAGGTGTGTGTGTACAATGATGAGAAGCTGACCCATCTGTAGAGAGAGAGGTGTGTGTGTACAGTGATGATAAGCTAACCTATCTGAGAGAGAGAGAGGTGTGTGTACAATGATGATAAGCTGACCCATCTGTAGAGAGAGAGGTGTGTGTGTACAGTGATGATAAGCTGACCTATCTGTAGAGAGAGAGGTGTGTGTACAGTGATGATAAGCTGACCCATCTGTAGAGAGGTGTGTGTACATTGATGATAAGCTGACCCATCCATAGAGAGAGGTGTGTGTGTGTACAATGATGATAAGCTGACCAGTCTGTAGAGAGGTGTGTTTGTACAGTAATGATATGCTGACCCATCTGTAGAAGATTTGGTTGTGGTATGTTAATAACAGCTGTGCTTTTTCATTGAGAGAGAGAGAGGTGTGTGTGTACAGTGATGATAAGCTGACCTATCTGTAGAGAGAGAGGTGTGTGAGTACAATGATGATAAGCTGACCCATCTGTAGAGAGAGAGGTGTGTGTGTACATTGATGATAAGCTGACCCATCTGTAAAGAGAGAGAGGTGTGTGTGTGTACAATGATGATAAGCTGACCCATCTGTAGAAGATTTGGTTATGGTGTGTTAGTAACAGCTGTGTGCTTTGTTGTTGAGAGAGAGAGGTGTGTGTGTGTACAGTGATAAGGTGACTCATCTGTAGAAGATTTGGTTGTGGTGTGTTAATAACAACTGTGCTTTTTCATTGAGAGAGAGAGAGGTGTGTGTGTACAGTGATGATCTTGATGTGCTTGCCAGGGAGCTGCAGAAACTGGAAGATGAGAAAGTTTACCTCCAGGACTTCGGAAAACGCCCAGAAAAGGTAATCATTCTCCCTGATTCGGGGGGGGGGGGGGGGGGGGGGGGGGATGGTTTATGTGTCGTTTCAACAGAGGATCAGCATTACATCAGATTATGTGAGTTGTGTCTTATTATTGTGGAATAAACTGCAGAATATGAAGAGTGTGCTACAACACTTAAATGAGCATTTTGATTTTTTAAACATCACTATCTAAGATGTGTGTATTTCAGTTCTGATGATGGTTAAAGATGCACTGAATCAAATCTCTAGTACAGATTCACAATGAGACTGTCCACTTACCTACACTTTGTCATGTAAAGTCACAAATGCTGGAGGAAGGGACATCACCAAACCCTCTTTCATTGGCTGCTGAGTGCCTTTCTCTGGTCCCATGGTTTTTACTCTAGGGCTGCTCTGTTGCCATTCCCTCTGCCCCCAGAGTCAGCCCATGTGTTCTTTGTTTGGGGCTGCTCTGTTGTTTTTTCTCCTCATTTTGCCCTGACTTCAACAATTGCAGCTGGTATATTGATGTGTTTCATAATCAGAAAATGATGGTTTTCTTCTTCTTGTTTTAAGATTGAGATTTCAGCTTGTGAATTGGTTGTTTGTGTGTGTGTATGTTTTTTTTTTTTAGTTTTTTTTTTTTTTTTTTTTTTTTTTTTTACTGTCTTCTGTGCTGCTTCTTTGGTTGGTTGTGTGTATTTTTTTTTTTTTTTTTTAACTGTCTTCTGTGCCACTCCATTGGTTGTGTGTATGTTTTTTTTTACTGTCTTGTCTTCTGTGCGGCTTCATTGGCATGGCAACCACAGCGCTCATTCAGGCACCTCATCCACAGCCACAGCCTGGCCTGTGCTGCCACAGCCCAGCATTGGCAAACCCACAGGGAGCTATCATGGGGCAACCCACCAGAGGAGAACCTGCACTGCTGACGAGTCAGTTGTGATCAGTAGTGCCTGTTTTGATCTGGTGGGAGACACTTCAAAGCTGCCGAGTCACTTCAGTTGTGATCAATAATGCCCGTTTTGGTTCAACATACAGAGGACAACTCACCAGAGGAGACACTGCACTGCTGCCGAGTCACTTCAGTTATGATCAGTAGTGCCTGTTTTGATCCAGCATACAGAGGACAGCCTGCTAAGCCCCATATTGATGACAATAATTGCTTAGTCGCAGGGCAAGTGTAAGTGAGCTGTACCTCCAGAGGGTGCCATGATGGTCTCCATGATTTTGAAAATACGGACAGTGATCCTGACAGAACCAACCAAGGACACAGACATGGGGAGGTAATTGAAACAGGGGTCACTGTGAGAGCAGGACATGAGAGAATGAGCAACAGGTCTTCAATGCTGACAGATGAGGATGATGAAGATTATGCTATGGATTTCTGTTCAGGTGTGAGACTGCATGATTGGGCTGTACCCCACGTTTACTTTCATAGTGTATCCTCGTATCAACTAGGCCTGAAAGGATGATGAAATTTGAGCTGCTAGACTGGTCCATTTAGTGGATAAAACTCAGCTGTTTTGTCCCAGTCTTCCCAGTCGGGGACTAGAGCATGCTGAACTCCCTGTGGGAGCTGGTCAGGGCAGAACAGTCCCACAAATAAACGGCTGTAGTGGGAAGTGACCCCACAGCCTCCCATCCCGAAGGCTGAAGTTCTGACCACTTTGCTACAGTGGCTGGTCTTGTTCCTTACCATGTAAGTGTAGGGTTGTTAGCAGTTTTTCTCTCAAGAAGGGATCATGGTAGTGGGTTTGTTCAGTGTGAGACTGTAAAGCTGTTATCAGAATGGAACTTTAGGTCTGTGACAGTGAAGTATGCTATGTCTGGTTTTCAGCATCACCCACTTCTACTGGGGCCACAGGAGAAAGAACTGCATTTGAACTTTGACATCGTGAAGTGAAGGCTTCACCACTGCCAGAAAACATCTCTCCATGTGTGCCTGTGACCAAAGACATCAGATCACATGGCATGGTGGCGACCCTCATTTAAAGGGAGAGTGTGTATATTTTTTATGTGACCGTAGACTGCATGATGTGATGACTCTGAATTGAAGGGAGGAGGTGTACATGTTTCTCTATAAACAGCAGACTTCAATATGTGTTGAATCTGAATTGAAGGGAGAATGTGCATATGTTTGATGTGACCATAGAAACCAGACAGCATCATATCGTGACACTTAATTGAAGGAGAGTGTGCGTATGTTGTCCGTGACCATAGACAGTAGATTGCATCAAATGGTGAGGATGAATCAAAGGGAGACTGTGTATAGTTTCTGTGCTCCTAGACGCCAGAATGCATTGCCCAATGACCCTGAATTGAAGGGAGGTAGTATGTACGTTTCCTGTGTGACCATAGACGCCAGAATGCATTGCACAGTGACCCTGAACTGAAGGGAGGTAGTATGTACGTTTCCTGTGTGACCATAGACGCCAGAATGCATTGCCCAATGACCCTGAATTGAAGGGAGGTAGTATGTACGTTTCCTGTGTGACCATAGACGCCAGAATGCATTGCCCAATAACCCTGAATTGAAGTTAGGTAGTATGTACGTTTCCTGTGTGACCATAGACGCCAGAATGCATTGCCCAATAACCCTGAATTGAAGTTAGGTAGTATGTACGTTTCCAGTGTGACCATAGAAGCCAGAATGCATTGCCCAATAACCCTGAATTGAAGTTAGGTAGTATGTACGTTTCCTGTGTGACCATAGACGCCAGAATGCATTGCCCAATAACCCTGAATTGAAGGGAGGTAGTATGTACGTTTCCTGTGTGACCATAGACGCCAGAATGCATTGCCCAATAACCCTGAATTGAAGGGGAGGTAGTATGTACGTTTCCTGTGTGACCACAGACGCCAGAATGCATTGCACAATGACCCTCCTGTGTGTCAAAAATGCAAGGCAAGTGGTAGCATGAGTATCCAATGATTTGTACCTGTAGGAACTGTTGCTGATGATAACTCTGTTTCTAGGAAGCTTGATGAAAGTGTGAGGGACTACGCAGTCAGTATGGCTCGCAGAAGATCTACTGAGAGGTGCTCAACATTCCCACGGCAAGTGGCTGCCTGATATTCACCAGATACAGCTGGTGAAAAGCTGCACACGTCATGTGACAAAGCAGCAATGCTACGCCGGCATTCATCCAGCGAACCAGGACTGGTGCAGAGAATGAACAAGAATGTTGACTATGAGTATGTGCTGGTGCACTTGGACATGACTGCCTCATCATCACTGTTCATTCCAAATCATGCTATGCTGATACCATTTTGGTGATGATACTTCTTTATATATCTTCTTTTCACACAGTGATTATACTTCATTGTGTGTGTGTGAGAGAGACACTGTTAGTGTGTATGTACGTTTACTGTGAATCGTTGTCCTGATTATAATCAGTTGTATAAGGTGTAATAGTGTTCTGCGTTAGTGTGTATTATGTTTAATGTGAACCATCATTGTCCTTATAATCAGTTGTATAAGGTGTAATAGTGTTCTGCGTTAGTAGCCTTAGGCTACCATCCGGATGTCTGCTCCTTGGAAGTGTGCATAGTAGACCCAGACCTGGCCGTGCAAAGCACGGCCCAGTCTCGCGCAGTTGTCTGGTCCTTGGAAGCATGTATTGTAGACCCAGGGCAGAGCTGGCTGCCTGACGCAGGTGTCTGGTCCTTGAAAGTGTGTATTGTAGACCCAGGCGGAGCTGGCTGCCTCACTCAGTTTTCTTTGACATGTGAAAACCGTGGTCATGAAAAAGCAAAATTGATATTGTGGTGGTGATGGAGGAAAAAAAAGAAACACTGTACACACAACACGTCGTTTTTCTGTGCACCCAATCACATATATATGTATGAGTATGTGTGTGTGCATAGATGGATGTGTGTATACATGTAGGTTATAGATGTGTTGCACAGAATTGCTTTCCAATTGTAATCATCCAGATAATTTTATACATTTGTTTATTTTAATTTTAAATGTTGATTCTAGGCACTAAAAGAATGAAATGAGTGATTTTTTAACTTTTTGTTTATTTAAAAGTTTTTTTTTTTGTTTTGTTTTTGCTGTCCCATCTTCTGTGCCACCTCAGTGGCAGTGCATCCATACTGCTCATTCCGACGCCCCGTCGACAGCCACAGCCAGGTCAGTCCAGCTGCAGCCCCAGCACCGGCAATCCATAGGGAGCAGTCAGTGTCAAATCGCAAAGAGACAACACACCAGAGGAGACACTGCCGAGTCTTTTTGATGGTGTTCAGTGGCGCCTGTTCTGATCCAACGTACACAGGACACCACCTACTAAGCCTCCTACTGACAACAATAATTACTTAAGCACAGAACCGGCGCGAGTGAGCTCTATCTCTGGAAGACTCCACGATGTCCGTCCAGCGACACCCCCATGGACTCGCGGATACCGGTGACCCCAACAGAACCAAAGCAAGGTCACAGACATGGAGAGATCGGCGAAACTGAGGTCACCTTGAGAGCAGGCATGAAGGCCACAGAATCTGACACTTTTTTATGCTGACCGATGAGAATGAGGATGATAAAGATGATGCTAAGGATTTCCATTTTGGTCTGAAAGGGCATGACAGGGCTGTAGTGTACGCTTCCTTTCATAATATGTTCGGGTGTCAACCAGACCCTAGAGATACAGACACCTGCAGTGTTGGTCAGGAAATTTGTGGAACACTCTGAGACGCATCCATTAAGAGGATGAAACTCGACTGTGTGGTCCCAGTCTTCCCAGCTGAGTCCTTAGCAAACTCAGCTCTGGGTAGGAGCTGGTGTGGGCAGAAAAACCCCAAATGACTCTGATGGAAATCGAACACACAACCTCCCAGCCAGGAGTCCGCGATGCTAGCCACTTCGCCACAGTGCTGGTTAGAAATGAGTGGGTTTTTTTTTTTTTATGTATTATGTGATGTGTGTTAAAATCATTAACATTGAATTATTGAGTTGTGACAAGTTAAAACTCTGATAGAAGAAGTGACATTACTCACACGCGTGCACACACACACACAGAGTTAAACATCTGCAAATTTGGCTATGAAAGAGAGTTATGTAAGAAAGGGTCAAGTTAAGAAATTGATAATGAAATCGACCATAAAAGTACGCAATGCATGAAAATTAACAATCGGTGAGAATATTGTAATTTATGCTGTGCATGTACATACACACTCACTTATACAACCAGACACACACACATACAATTACTTCTACATGTAGATGGACATACCCACACCCACTTTCTCGCACCACCACCACCCCACATCCACACAAGCTCAGCAATGCAATGTATATTTTGTGCATTACTTGGTGATTGTTCCCATCACAGGTGCTTTCAGTGCAAACAGGGTCGTCTTTTTTGTGCGTCACTTTTGGTGTACATTGGTTACAGACATGTAGACTGGTTATTCATGTAAGTAGTGGTACTGAAGTTATCAGACATGTGCACTGGTTATTTATGCAAGTAGTGGTACTGAAGTTATCAGACATGTGCACTGGTTATTCATGTAAGTAGTGGTACTGAAGTTATCATTGTATGATATCCACTTAGCTTTTTCTGTTTGTTTAGAGTAGTGGGGTGGGGTGGGGGGTTGCATGGCGGGGAAGGGGTGGGGGGTACGTACGTTGGCCCACCCTAACTGTAGTCTGTAGTTGATATTATTCCCATTCCCTGTTGTACACATGCGTGAGGGAAAGGGGGGGAGGGGGGGGGTGAAAAAGCAAATTGAAACTTCAAGAATAACAACAAATGTGAATATTTTTTTATTGCAGGGTGTAGAGGAAATTAAATAACTTTGTTGGACTTTGTAATGTAAGTTGAAGTGAAATTTCCATTATAACAAATACGGGTTCAATTTTTCTTTATATGGGGTTCAAAGGAAATGGGACGATTTGTTGGACTTACTTGTGGTGGGGTTGATATACCTGTACCTCCCTACTGGTTTATAAATGATCTTTACAACCTGTTGAAGGATTCCTTCCCCCACCCACCCCTCTGTCACCATCCCCTCCATGGCTGCTTTGATTTTGTCCTTCCCACAGATGGCTCGAGGAATCTCCTTTCGTTTGATACAGTAGCTGTAACAATATTTTGAATCCCCTGTGGTTTATACAGTAGCTGTAACAATATTTGGAATCTTCTGTAGTTTGATACAGTAGCCGTAACAATATTTGGAAGCATATCACATGTGAGACATGAGATCATCTAGTACAGGATTTTATGTTGGGTACCACAGACATTTGATGGATGGATGGAATTACTAATGTGCTTAATCATGTGTTTTGTGGGCAACACTATGCACAAATCAGCTGCTGATGCATTTATGAATGTATTTGGTATGATTTTGTGTGCGAGTGTATTTGGTATGATTTTGTGTGTGCGTGTGTAAGCAACATTATTTTGAAAGGTTTTATACATTTTGCTGGATTTCTGTTTTGTTTGCAAAGCAGGCGATGCATAGCTTGTTGATTCAGTTAGCAAAGCAGGCGATGTATAGCTTGTTGATTCAGTTGGTTGATGTATATTGTGTGTGCATCCAACATACGAAGTATCGGTCGAAGTGTTGATCTTACTATGTATGTAAGCAATATTACCGGATTACCCTATGCATGGCTTAGTCATTAAGGTGGAGCTTTGGTATGCATTTTTATTCCTTTTTGTTGCTGGAAAATTTGCTTTAACCATGAGGTGGAAAGTCTGATCTCCAGACATGGAGATAGGCTATTCCGCCCCCAAAAAATTTTTTTCCAGCAAAAATCCACTTTTACACACCCAAGCTGGAAATTATGCATTCATATTTCTTCTTTAATCCACACATACAACTTTCAAACCAAAAAAAATAATCACCAGTTACAATATTTTATAATTTATTTATTTATATACTCCAATACAAGTTTCATGGCTGCTTCCCATGATGCACTCGCAGAAATAAAGCATTTCATCAAGGACACGCTGGCGTTGTCAAGCTTTTGCTACACATCCTGCCCTACATAAACAATTGAATTTCAAATGCATTCAAGGGGGTGAGCAGAATGCATGGAAAAAATTAAGATACATGTACAAAACATGGCTGAAGAAAAAGTAAAGGGTGGGAGTTTCCCACCATGCAGTATTCTTGCCTGGTCCTCTCAGAAACGGATACCAGTGGATGTACACATACAAGATCCAGTTGTTATCCCTGCAGCCCAAGCCTGCACAGCACCTTTCCATCAAATAATGGGACACAGGAAAAAAAAAAAACATTGGTTAACAGGGATGGAAGTGAAAGAATGGGATGAAATAATTTGGAAAAGGCCCAGTTTCTGGAGTTTCATTTGAAACGTACATACAGGGACAAATGGAAGATACTAAAAATAGCAGCAAGATATGAACCAGCAAAGGATATAGAGCAGAGAAGTGGCACAATCAGGACTGGCAGAGGCACTGGATTGCAAATGGTTTTGAACAGAATGTGTTGGAACAGCTGTGGGAATGGTCGGTAAAATCTGAGAACTATGATAGTTTGGAAGGTTTGGGCACTGGAGGTAATAATACAAACTAAATTCTTTAGGTCTGAAGAATGCCAATGTGTGGAGGTGGAACTGGGTAGGCAGCACAGCAGATTGTTACACCTGGCCTTGAAATCAGAAGGAAATGTAAAAGTTTGACCTCTGGAAGACAAAGATCAGGACATAAGCAAACTCTTGATAAGGGAAATAGCACAGAGAACTGGGGCTGTCAGCAAAAGAGAAGTACAGAAAGTCAGGGAGGTGAACAGTTTATTTACTGGAGAGAATGAAAAGGAATAAGAGAGGTTTTAATACAACAGCAGGACCTGGAGTTGCTCTACATTCATTCTTGATAAAGATCAGTACTTTCACATGGACGTGATGCCCAAACACACATGCAATCCCTCTCCCTCCCTCTCTCTCCACAAAGCATTCAGTGGACAGGAGTGGTTGGTTAGGACAGAAACAAATGGACACCGCAGTGAATGGAGTCCATGACATTAGAAAGTCCACTGTGGTCATTTAGGACAGAAAAGAGATGGACAGGGCAGGAAAGAGACTATGATCTCACAAAGTACAGCAGTGGGTAAGGGTGGTCAGTTGGGACAGAAAGAGATGGGACATGGCCGAGAGTGGAGTCTACAACCAATGGCAATAACAAGTCACAAGGCCACTGTTCATGTTTTCACTAGGAGAAAAAACAGCTGGGGAAAATGAGGGAACTAGTAAAAATGCTGAAAATGAAAAAGGATATGTTAAGGGAGAGCAGGCACACACAAACCTGCATGTGTAAGTGCAATCATGTGTATGTGGGGCATGTGTGTGTGTGTGATGTGTTCTTCAATTTAACATCTTCCTACTAAAAGTGATTCCAGACAGATTGTATAATGGTGTATGTGTGTGTGTGTGTGCGCGCGCATATGCCTGTGTGTATTTGCATGAGCGAGTGTGTGTGTGTAATTTCTTTCTGTATATGAGGGATTGTTGGAAGTTAAAGATAAATTCCTATTGGACAGCATGACGGATGTGGGCATAACGCACAAAGAAAAGCGTAATTATTGAACATTTTTTGTATGTCAGTGGAGTTGATCTATTATGTGAAATATAAGAACCAGCTTTGTACACTGTATTCTTTACTCTTGGACAATCTAGTAATAGATGACGTACACTAAGTTTCCCTACACATACATGTAACATTTTTACTGTATTTGATTCGAAGTGAAGTTAAACGCATCCTATGAATTAAAAGCTGAGTCTTGGTGTGGATGTCAGGATTTGGTTGTATACAGCTGTGATATTACTGGCTATCTATGTCTTCCAATAACCTCTTGTCTGTTAAAGGATGTTCTAGTAATTTGGAGATTGTCCTTATATTGATTTTTCCAAATAAGAACTTGCTTAATTAAAAAAAAAAAAAGATTTGGTCATCTAACACTGAGCTTATGATCATTAGAAAGTTTAAACTTTTTCTTGCTTCATTCAAAATATATTCAATATGTTGGTTCCATGGAAGTTTTTGATGTTAGAGTCACTCCTAAAATTTAACAGATTTGACATATTGCAAGACAGACCCATTCATAAATTGCGGAAGTTTGTCTGGGTCATATCCAGATAAAAAGCATTAGATTTGTTTTTTTCACTGCCGACAGTCTCAATCCCTTTTCATGTAAGAAACTAATGATATCATTTAATTCATGTTGATATTTGACCTTTATGTAAATGAAGAATCTTAATGGCGCTTTTTTCTTTTCATAGTGACTTTCATCCACAGACATGTGTCGTCAGCAAACTGTACTAAAACTGTCTTTGGATAAGCTTTGGGTTATATCTGCAATTAGGATATTAAATAAGACTGGAGATAATACTGATCCTCATGAAAGACCCATTTCCAGGAAAACTTGATGGTTCCATTTATTCCAATAGTTATCAGATTATACAAAAGTCGTTTATGCCACACTTGTTTGTACGCTTTTCTTATGTCAAAGAAAGTTGCCAAGGTGTTTTTTCGTCTTGCAAATCGTATAATAAGCCAGTTTCACTCGATGTTCTGTTGCTGATCTGCCTTTCTGAAAACCAGCTTGATTTATAGGGATGATTTGATGTTTATTACAAAATAATCTGTTTAGGACAATTCTTTCCATTAGTTGGCATCTATGCGACATTGGGGCAATTGGGCGGTAGTTTTTTATGTTACTTCGAGGTTTTCCTTGTTTATGTATAGGAACAATGATAGAATGCTTCCATAATGAAGGCAAATTGCCGTTTTCCCAGCATTTTTTTAATAAACACCGAGATAAAGCATTTAACATTAGGTGGAACATGACCCAACATTTTCATTAGAGATACCATCTGAACCCACTGATGTTTTTTTTTTTTTTCGTTCCCTGATTAGCAAGACATTCTCCTACTTCTTGAACTGTTATGGGATCATTCAGATTGTGGTTTATTACAGGGTCTGGATCGTTCTTGGTGAAGTTTTCTTCTTCTTGCTCTCTGTGCAGTCTATTTTCTGTTGATAAACTATCTTAGCTGCCATTTTTGGCAAGTGTGTCGACAAAAGCTTTGGCCTTTTCTAGATTAGAAAGGAAATCCGAGTTTCGGGAGCTTGATGGGACATTTTGGCAAGTTTACTCATTCTTATAAAAGTCAGACCAATATTGCCATTTTGCTTGTGCTGTGATGTGATTAAAATGATTTTTTTTTTTTTTTTTTTTTTTTTCCCCTCAAGAAGCTCTTTAGCACACTCTTCTTCTTTGCTTCATACATATTCTCTCAGTCTGATGTTATTCTCCTTTTTCCCACGTCTCATTCCACCAGACATTACCTGTGTGCTTTTTTAAAAACTTGATTTAACAAGTTTTATCATAGGTATTGACCGATTTTTGTTGCTTTTTTAAACTGATTTAAGTTTTATTATAAGTACTGGCTGATTTGCAGCAGAAAGCATAGCATATCAAGTTCTTGCATAGCATATCAACATAGAAGTTTTCAGTATTTCCGCGAGTTTACCCTGGTTAGCTAACGCATTATTATATTTTGGGACTTCTCGTTCTGTCAAATCTGTTGGTTCAAGCCTTGAAGTTTGGAAGGTAGTAATGATAAGAATATGATCACTATTAATAGATATGTCATTGAGGGTTTGCCACTCACAAAGTGGTGCTAGATCTGAAGAATCAAAGTCAGACCTATTGCACTGGCTTGGACTTAGGTTGTCAGGAACACGTGTTAATCTCCTGTCACTCAAAACATGCAAGGACGAGTCACTAGATTTTCAAGGAAATGGTTACTAGCAATCCTTTTCCCAAAACAGGGGAATGAGCATTAAGATCTCCAGTTACAAGATACTTATTGTTTTCATCTGGTCTTAAATGAAATGATCGTAACCAATCAGAATTAAGCTCATTACGTCTCCACGGTAGATAGACTGACACAACAGTTATACGATGTCAGTATTTACCTGAACCCTGACTGCGCAGGAATAAAAGTCAGGTGTCTGGTGGAATAGGACTTGCACACAGACTGACACAACAGTTAACACGATGTTAGTATTGACCTGAACTCTGACTGCGCAGGAATAGGATTCAGGTGTGTCTGGTGGAACCAGACTTGCACATAGGTGCAATTCCCTCCTTCCTTGATGTAAATGGCTATGATTTTATCATTGGTGTTCTCCTGTTGAACTATTGGGGGGAAATAATAGGCAGCGAGTTCAGATAACTTATTTCTGTGTGTGTTTAGGGATTGTAAAGCCAACACACTGTAGTTTTCTTCTGCAAGTTTTTTTGTTTAATTGGTCACTGGAAGTTATAACAGATCGACAGTTCCACTGAAATACCTTAAAATGACCATCTTTTAACATGTCTTTTGGCATGTGTGTGTGTGAGTGCATGCGTGAGTGAGTGTGTGTGTGTTTGTATGTACAAGCAAGCAGGGAAGGGTATGTGAGGGAATGTGACATAACGCTAAATTATAGCGACAAAAATAGGATATGTGAAAGAAATGAAGAGAAGTGGGTAGAGATGGTGCTGAACCTGGGGAGAGGGGTGGAGATTGAACAGAAGGGCTAGTGGTGGCCCAAAAAAGCAAGGGTGGGTCAATAGGGGAAAGTAGGAGCAGTTGGCTAGATGTTGGGAATACGTAAAAATACAACACAAATGAAAGACGTGGGAAATGAAGGGAGAGGGCAAGAAGATGGAATCTTCTTTTTTTGTTTTTTGTCAGTTACACCCCCAAACGACATTTAGGGTTGGAGTTTTCAGGTTTTGAAAAGGAAACTGCAATCCTTATGGCCCAGCCCATGAATCGGAGCCTCTTCAGGTCTGTCAAACTTACACCAAACCGTCGCACTAAAAAGTCAATCAGAACATCAGGGAAAAAACATTCAGTAAAAGAATTAAACAGAAGCAATTTTGCTATGCTGTTTGTTTCCAGACATAAGAAAATAGGCTGTACTGATAATGACTGACATTTCACTGATTTTCCATGAGATAAAGCATTTCAATGCCACAAAGAACAAATAAAATCAATGTAGGCAAATAGACACTGGAGTGAGCAACACCCAGTGCTGACTCCGGACAGTGTGAACAAATTTCACTACTTGCCAGGTAGCTAAATCACCCACCCCCTTCCCCTCCCCCAAAGCAACAAATAAAGAAGAAAAAAAAGGCAAGCATATTATAAACTGATGTAAGACAGAAACAAATTATGAGTTTTCAAAAACAACGATTGGAAAATTGCCCCGAAAGGCAGAAAAAAACCACCAGATGACAGAAGTGGGAAGATCAAAAGGTTGACAGTTTGGGGAAGCTGGGGGATGGAAAGCAGAAGGTGAGGGGCGTTTGGCAAGATGTTCAGATTCTGCTCTGGCCCAGCTGACCAGACAGAGCCCTGTTAGAGCTGTTGGCACACACAGAACACAACTGACCTCAGGAATTAAAAAAAAAACAAAAAAAAACCTGACATTCACAGTGTACACAATATGTGCGAGACATTCTCAAAAGGTCATTGTTAACAACCCTTACCCATTTATTTAGCTATTTCTCTTTTAAATAATTATTATTGAAAAACAGATCAATTGTTGTGACAATCCTGGATGTTTTGAGAATTACATAAGATAAAATGGTAGATGTGATGGGCCTTATACAGTAACAATAAAGCATTCTGCACAATTGTTATGTATAAATTTTCATTTGCAAATGGCAATTGACAGGTGTGTGTTTTGATGTGTTTAAGAACAAAAATAATTTTCTGACACAAAACTCTTATCTGTCTGAAAATGGGTTTGTCAGTTGCGACAGTCATTGTCCTTGTATCGATCAAAGACACACAATGCTCTGGAATTCATTCGACAAAGCTAGTGCAGTAAACTCCTCTTGAAACAGCTAAAGACCACATTCCGTGTATCATAATGCAGAAAATTTAATCAAGTGAACAATTCATTTGCTTAAAAAAAAAAAAAAAAAAAAAAAAAAAAGATTTCCAGCACACAGTACCTGTTGTCTATTTGTCACAACTGACAATTTTGGGTTCTCCACTCGCAACCGAAAGTAGCAATACGATTTTTGGCCATTTCAACTGCAGAAAGTCTCGTGAGAACATCACGAGACCGTTTTGTTTTGAAATGGTGGATTGAAGAAGTAGACATTGTGTTCATCATCAAATCTCCATACTCTACCTGGAACACAAGCCATTCACAGTGTGCGTGGTTTGGGAAACATCATCATTCAGAGAAGAAATCTGACTTGTTGCTGTCCTCCTTGTCTAGAAAATGCAGACTTTGTGCAGAAATGGGGAAACACTCAGAGTGAAAAATCCCCAGCTGTTGAACTCGTCTGAACTCCAGGCACAAGATGACAGTGATCCCCAACATGCATCCAGCTGTCAGTTGGCTTCAGAATCCCATCCTGCATGTAACACCCAGTCTGGGACCGACATGGAACCTTCACTTGTCTGTGGCGCTCCTGAAGCTGACCCTAAACCCATTCCTTACACACAGCCAAGGGAAAGGTCCATTTTGTCTGTGGCGCTCCTGAAGCTGACCCTAAACCCATTCCTTACACACAGCCAAGGGAAAGGTCCATTTTGTCTGTGGTGCTCCTGAAGCTGACCCTAAACCCATTCCTTCCACTCAGCCACTAGAAAGGTCCATTTTTTTGTCTGTGGTGCTCCTGAAGCTGACCCTAAACCCATTCCTTCCACTCAGCCACTAGAAAGGTCCATTTTGTCTGTGGTGCTCCTGAAGCTGACCCTAAAAACCATTCCTTCCACTCAGCCAATGGAAAGGTCCATTTTGTCTGTGGTGCGCCTGAAGCTGACCCTAAACCCATTCCTTCCACTCAGTCACTGGAAAAGTCCATTTTCTTCAGGAGGTTGTACAGGAAGATAGTTGTGTGCACTTCATTTGCAGAGCTATTGGCAGTTGCTGTAGAAACGACTTGTCAGACTATCCTGTACCTGCTGGTTTGGAAGGAACAACTGTTCAAGTTGATGGAACAGTGGACAAAACTGTACTTGGTTTCAAACCAGCTGATATACCAGTAAATCTCTACCCAGTGCTAACAAGCTCATGGAAACTGTCCAACTCGCTGCAGAGTAGATATGCTTATGGCAAAGAAACATTTCATTTGCACATGAGATGCAGAGTCATCTTAAAGATGACTCTGAACAAGGCACTCTGCAGCAGAGGAGAGAACACGAATAAACAGAACGAAGACCCAGACATATAGGTGCTTGGCTTGCACTGCTGGCCAGAAAATTCTAGTCTCACTCCAGATGACGTATCAAAAGAAGCTACTGAAGCAGCCTTTGACAGAGACGTGATGGAAATACAAAGGTGTGAACATGGGTTTGTGGCAGTTTGCTGCTGCAGCCAATGTTCTAAAGGCTCCAGCTCCATCTTTTCATCCAGTCAAGGGCTGGCCACTGTATGTGTGCCTGTATAACCGCATTTTGTTCCCCTGCACCTCAAGCTCTGCCCCAACATGCAACACCTTGTGGTCATCGACTCGTGCAGACACGGATCAGCGTTACTGGACGGCCAACCACTTCGTGTCGCTGATGCCACTCACTTGCAGTGGCCAACTGTCAAAGCTGAAGAGGACCAAAGTGATGGTCTCTACCCATAGAGAAACTTCTCTGCCTGGGATATTCTCCGTTTTGTCTTGTTTGTTTCTGGTTGCTATACAGTCAGCTGGATGGGAGAAGAGTACTTTGCAAAGGTTGACATCATCTTTGTAGACATCAAGTCAGTACTCATCAAACTGCATGAAGCGGGAAAAGGGTCTTTTCTACTTTCCGTCCAGACCAGACACCAGCCTTGAAACAAAACTGACTTATTCTTACACGATTTCATTTGTTTATTGACATGGTATTCATTTACGCATGTGCTATTATCCTTTTGCATGGTATGTATTTCTTCACCCCAAATTTTTGTACATAAATCAGAAGTTGAAAGCTTATTTAAAGTATTGGTTCATTCTGTTTTTCCCCCCCATGCTTATTAGTGAAGACACAGTTTAGGTCTGATTTGCAAGAGGATTTGTTTACACATTTTAGGACTAATTTACAAGAGGATTGCATTTCCAACTTGCAAGAGGATTTGTTTAGTTTGTGATTATTTGCAACAGGAAGTATACTATAACTTGAAAATGAGAAAAGATGAGTTTATCATTTCTATTTAAGAAGGGTTGGTCTCTGTGTGTGTGTGTGTGTGTGTGTGTGTGTGTGTGTGTGTGCACGCGCGTTTGTTTCTGTTCTTCAAAGCAACAGTAACAAAAAATCATAAAGTGGCCTACTTTATAATCAAACCTATGTCACTGTGCAATGAATAAGTTACAACATAGACATATAACATAACGCAGTACTTGCACTGTAATATTACACAGTCATGCAAGTTCTAAATATTGGACATAAAACATTATTCACCAAGTATACGAGCTCTATAATCATCTTTTGAAATAACATGTAATTACAAATCTGGTATCATTTGAATAATGTTATTCATAAAAACATTACAGATTTCTTAGTGAATTCTATCACACTCCTTCTGCAGTGCAACAATCTTCAGACTATCATTTTTTGGTCCACTGTGTCACATGCAACATGATTTACGTACCTAATTTAGAAGAGAAACAAAAGAGACCTGTAAATGTTTTGCTCAAGTTTATAATCATGGAGGAAACATATCTTTTCCTGTGTTGTTTGTGTCTGGATTAGTATAGTATGTGGAGATTGTATTGCTTCTTTTTATGTTGTTTGTGATTCATTTTTGTCCGTGACTTTTCTGTCACAACCAACATGCATTAATTTCACAAAAAGGAAACAGTGTTTATTAAGGTGAATGTAGATTCTTTACAATGAAACTTGATGCCTCTGAAATAAAGATAATGGCATCTGAATATTGGTCTGCTGCATATTAACTTCACAAGAAAAACTTTTAACATCTGATGCGTGTTGCACATGACAGTGGACAAAACAGGCAGGTTTAAAAAACCAAATTAAAGAACCAAACATATTATCTTATGATTACTTTCCAAATATGTTTGCCAGGATCTAACTGAATCTATATAATGCAGAATTTAGCTATTATTACTGATTTTTTATGTGTTGTTTTTGTCCACTGTCACACGCCACATTTTGTTACTTATGAAAACAGATGATGAAATTTCTCAGGTATAACAAGGTAAACTATCTTTTGACATGCAATTTCTTAAAACAGATAACTACCACTTGCTTTCACATGAAAATGAGAACTGAAATCTTATTTTGAAAATGTAGCCCTAATGTCCCATTTCCAGCTTCACCTTTTGAGAATGTCTCATATCAGATTAATTCAAACAGTGACCCCCTTTGCTTTCAGACAGATTAAACAAGACTGCTGAGTGCACCTGCCATTCCGCTCACTTCATCCCAGTCACATGACACTGACCCACCATGGCTACAGATGCATCTCAATGCAGATGACCACACCATAAAATGACACTGTCCCACCATGGCTACAGATGCATCTCATTGCAGATGACCACACATAAAATGACACTGTCCCACCATGGCTACAGATGCATCTCAATGCAGATGACCACACCATGAAATGACACTGCCCCACCATGGCTACAGATGCATCTCAATGCAGATGACCACACCATAAAATGACACTGCCCCACCATGGCCAGATGCATCTCACTGCAGATGACCACACCATGGCTACAGATGCATCTCACTGCAGATGACCACACCATAAAAGGACACTGTCCCACCATGGCTACAGATGCATCTCACTGCAGATGACCACCACACCATAAAGGACACTCTCCCACCATGGCTACAGATGCATCTCACTGCAGATGACCCACACCATAAATGACACTGTCCCACCATGGCTACAGATGCATCTCACTGCAGATGACCACACACCATAAATGACACTGTCCCACCATGGCTACAGATGCATCTCACTGCAGATGACCACACCATAAAATGACACTGTCCCACCATGGCTACAGATGCATCTCACTGCAGATGACCACACCATAAAAGGACACTGCCTCACCATGGCTACAGATGCATCTCAATGCAGATGACCACACCATAAAAGGACACTGCCCCACCATGGCTACAGATGCATCTCAATGCAGATGACACACCATAAAAGGACACTGCCCCACCATGGCTACAGATGCATCTCAATGCAGATGACCACACCATAAAAGGACACTCTCCCACCATGGCTACAGATGCATCTCAATGCAGATGACCACACCATAAAAATGACACTCTCCCACCATGGCTACAGATGCATCTCAATGCAGATGACCACACCATAAAATGACACTGTCCCACCATGGCTACAGATGCATCTCACTGCAGATGACCCCACCAAAAATGACATGATGCACACTGCCCCACCATGGCTACAGATGGCTACAGATGCATCTCACTGCAGATGACCACACCATAAAATGACACTGCCCCACCATGGCTACAGATGCATCTCACTGCAGATGACCACACCATGAAATGACACTGCCCCACCATGGCTACAGATGCATCTCACTGCAGATGACCACACCATGAAATGACACTGCCCCACCATGGCTACAGATGCATCTCAATGCAGATGACCACACATAAAATGACACTGCCCCACCATGGCTACAGATGCATCTCAATGCAGATGACCACACCATAAAATGACACTCTCCCACCATGGCTACAGATGCATCTCAATGCAGATGACCACACCATAAAAGGACACTGCCCCACCATGGCTACAGATGCATCTCAATGCAGATGACCACACCATGAAATGTTCTACTGGCCAATGGCACTGTGCAATCAACAGCTTGTTGACAGATTTCTTGTTGATCAATTGTTACTGCCTCCATGCAAGATTTTAAGAAAACTAGCATATTAATTGCTAACAACAGAAGTGAGTACAGTAAAGACCCACAACAGCCTACAAATGGTGGCTCCCAGTTCAAAAAAGTACAGCCAAATAGGGTTTTAAAAAAGGGCAAAATAATCAGCATGCAATTTGTTAAAAAAAAAACAACCCAAAACATAGGGAAAAATTGAGACACTTCCCGATTCCCCCCTCCTCCCTTGTTCCCCTTCCTCACCCCACCCTGCATCTGCACAGGAGAATGTGAAGACTTAGCAGAACAACGAGCACACAGTGCAGACAGAGAAATGGCCTACAGTACCAGAACAAGGACCACACAGTGCACAGAGAAATGGCCTACAGTACCAGAACAAGGACCACACAGTGGAGACAGAGAAATGGCCTACAGTACCAGAACAAGGACCACACAGTGCAGACAGAGAAATGGCCAACAGTACCAGAACAAGGACCACACAGTGCAGACAGAGAAATGGCCTACAGTACCAGAACAAGGACCACACAGTGGAGACAGAGAAATGGCCTACAGTACCAGAACAAGGACCACACAGTGGAGACAGAGAAATGGCCTACAGTACCAGAACAAGGACCACACAGTGCAGACAGAGAAATGGCCTACAGTACCAGAACAAGGACCACACAGTGCAGACAGAGAAATGGCCTACAGTACCAGAACAAGGACCACACAGTGCAGACAGAGAAATGGCCTACAGTACCAGAACAAGGACCACACAGTGCAGACAGAGAGAATGTCCTACAGTACCTGAACAAGGACCACACAGTGGAGACAGAGAAATGGCCTACACAGTGGAGACAGAGAAATGGCCTACAGTACCAGAACAAGGACCACACAGTGGAGACAGAGAAATGGCCTACACAGTGGAGACAGAGAAATGGCCTACAGTACCAGAACAAGGACCACACAGTGGAGACAGAGAAATGGCCTACAGTACCAGAACAAGGACCACACAGTGGAGACAGATAAATGTCCAAGTCAGTGTGACAGAAAAGAGGGAACTGGCAGCAGAAGAGACATTCCTCTGGGTGGGGTGGGGGGGTGGGGTGGGGTGGGGGGCATAGGAGGGGAACAGAATGGAAGCAGATGCACAGAAAAGAGAAACCATGGACTCACACACTGAGGCTGAGTGAGGATGTGCAGGAAAATGGGGAGCAGGAAAATAAGGGGAACTACTCAAGAAGGGGAGAGAGAGCAGCTCTTCCCCTTGTGTGTGAAAGAAAAGGGATGAATAAAATAAAATGTGTAGGAGAGGCACAGAAATGTCAGGTGATCTTGGTGGGGTAGGGTGGGCAACAAAGAGACATTATGTAACCCCCCACCCAACGGTCCATTTTCTTCAAACAATTTTTCCACATCTGTAAACTCAGTAACAACTGTCAGTTTTCTTGACAAGTCGAGCACTAAGTTAAACAAAAAACACACACACAAAAAAAAAGCAGATGTCACCTATGAGAAGAATAAAGACGTTACAACACTGCCATTATTTGCCTGCTGAGCATTGCAGCCATACTACAGCACTTCAGATTCGGCAGTGGCATTCCCAAAAACGTGGTGTAAAACATTCAGACATCTTGATGCAAAGTGAAATGAATAAATTGCTATACTATTAAAAAAAAAAAAAAATGAATAAATTGCTATGTTTTTTATATAAAAAAAAAAAGCTTTACTAACAGACAGTATGATTTTCTTCCCATTTTACAGCTTTCATTACTATAGCCCACAGCCAACTACACATGGTCTTTCATTACTATAGCCCACAGCCAACTACACATGGTCTTTCATTACTATAGGCCACAGCCAACTACACATGGTCTTTCATTACTATAGGCCACAGCCAACTACACATGGTCTTCCATTACTATAGCCCACAGCCAACTACACATGGTCTTTCATTACTATAGCCCAGCCAACAACACACGGTCTTTCATTACTATAGCCCAGCCAACTACACATGCTTCAGGTGGATAAGACCCAATTCTACGATAACGGAATAGTTGACATCCTTCAGGTGGACAAGACCCAACCCTATAGTAAGTAAATAGTTGACATGCCTCTGGTGGATGGATAGAAGTGAGCTGTGCTGATGGTGCCAGGCATTCTGATGGACTGTTCTCTCCCAGATCAGATTAGAAAAACTACAACAATGATAACATGTCAAAAAAAAAAAAAAAAATGAAGCACAAGAATCCATGGGCAACTAGACTGGAGACATTGTTCTCACCCAGATCAGATTAGAAAAACTACAACAATGACAACATGTCAACAACGACAACAAAAAATGGAGCACATGAATCCCTGGGCAACTGGATAAAAAAAAAAATCTTTAAAAAAAAAAAAAACTGAAATGCAAGTTATACTAGGTAAGAGTGACTAGAATATCACCTTAATGATCCAACCTTCTGACGTTTCCCATTCAAATTTACCACACTAATATTGTGTCCCTTTATTATTCTGCTTGCCATTTTCTTTAAAATATTTCATTTTGTTCTTTTCAGGCACCGTCTTCTCCTTGTCTGCTCTTCTATGTCAATGGAAGACTCTCCATTAGCTGACTGGGCTCTGCCTGTATGTTCCTGGCCTGACTGGGATCCACCATCTTCACCCCATTTTCCTTATTCCCCTCCCCTTATTCCATCACCATCCACTCTCTCCCATCTGTCCCCTTACCCTCTCTCCCCCCTCCACACTGAAACCCATCTTCCACGATGGCAAGTTAAGCTCAATTCTTGGGCTGGAAGAGGCTCGGCATCATACCGGTACTTTGAACTTAGGGGGGATAAATGTCGTGGACACCTACCAGCCATGCTCTGTTTATCTTGCCAAAAAATTCATGCGTTCTGTTTGTGCATCTAAGCCTGTGCATCAGTATGGTCACCATGGGTTTGGAACACAATTCCTTTCATGACAATAAAACAGTAGCTACAAGCAAACATGAATGAATAAACATGGGAAGAAATGATGTGGCAAGAACATGAAGATTTGATGCACGATCGCAGGTCATGATTTCTGTCTGTGGATGGCAGAATAGTATGCATGTACATATTTTACCTCATTCCTGAGGCGTTGTGACCTCCATGGAGCGGACGCTGGGGCTGGAGGAGGGGAGAATCATCATCCAGAGGATGAGGGGGACCAGGCGCCAGTGGTGCCCGTGCCCTAGGACGTGGACGTGGCATCAGTCGTATCTCTTCTTCAGAGTGGATGTCTGTGGTGACAGCAGAAGGGAGGGGTTGTTGAAGACTCTGGTTCCTCATCTGGCAGACTGGTGGGTGGGAGGAGGTGTCTCTGGCTGACGACCCTCACCGGGCCACCTGACAGTGGCAGGGACAGCACACACCTGTTCATGTGGGTTGGCACTGACACAGTGCCGGTCAGGCTGCCAGAAGTCCTGGATCTTGTAGTGGCCCAGTCTGACGCTCTTCTTCCAGTCGATACTAGACCTCCAATCGCTGACCGTTTCTAGGACCATCTGTCAAATTTTTAAGAGTAAGATTTTTTTTGTCCATGGTCAGTATTGCCCGGACAGTTTTTTTTTTTTTTTTTTCTTAATCCCTATACACACATATAGTTACTTCAATTAAAGACGAACGAAACAACAACAATATGTAACACCACCACCGTGGTGTTTTCGTGTTTCTTGTCTGAGACCCAACAATGTTCACTAGGTGCGTGAGATCCAACTTATTCATGCCACATACATTGCCCTGTTTGATGCAACATACTATATACCCCATGATCCCCACACTGCATGTGGACATATAGATATCCTTTTTTATCATAATATAATACAGACGCTTGTAAGCCCTGTATTGGAACACTGTCACTAGTGATGCGAAAACTATTCATGTTTAACATTTATAAACAGCTAATGTGTCTGCTGATGAACACATATGTGACGGCCCCCCACAAAATGATAGATAAGTCGCGCAGGGCTGATCGCCATGTGGACAAACAAAGAGTGGTGAAGGTCATTTTGGGGTAAAATGAGATTTTTGCACCAACACATAGGAAAACCATCAAACATATCATGTTTCACTGATTTTACCTGTTAAGCTAGAAATGTGATTAAATGAATTTTTTTTCACTCCATGTCATCAATTTTAAGCAACACTGATTGAAAAAAGTTACTCATTTTCAACGGATAATCCAGTGCACATCCCTCACAGAGCCCCTGGCATGCCACACATCATTCGAAAGCTCAGTTTGTCTTTTAAGACTCTGTACACAATCTTTTTAAATAAACCAATCAGAAGGCCTCTACGAGGCATTCAAAGTCGTACACATTAGAAAGCCTTCCAACCAATCAGTAATCAAATGGCCTTAGTAACTCAGCTGTTAACAGCAGAGACACTGCCTTTCACTGGTCACAGCTCAACGGAATCTATTGCCTTTTGCCTTCGTCGTCGCCTCACTCGAAAAATCACCATCATGGATCGACGTATTGTAATGTATTGGTGACAGCGACGTATGCAACAGATACAGGCATGAACTGCAATGGGCAGCCTCTGCCAGATCTGCAAATGGCAGAACAGATTTCCTGTAACTGCATGCAGAGATTAAAAATGATCATTTAATGCATTCCAGCTGCTGATGGCCAACATCTGTGTGTGTGTGTGCATGTTTTGGAGAGGAGAGGGAGCACAGGAGCACTGTACATATTAATTCAATCATTGTGATCAGTGTATCTGTGCTAAGATAACATTAAAAACAAAAGTATCTACTACATAAGAAAATCAAGATTTTTTTTTTTCATTTTCCAGCGCCCTGAACAGCCATTAATACACTAATACATATTTGACTGGGGATAACATTCAATTATTAAAGTGTTTGCAATGATTATTTTCATGGTTTCCCACATTTTCATAAGTTTACAGCAAAATTAAACCTTGGCTGCTAAGGAAAAAGGGTTGGAGAAAGTAGGGAAACTTTGAAGCCATTTTTTTTTTAAATGGCTACCGTGTAAAATGGGACTCTTTGAAGGGTCATAACTTTTTCATTTTTTAACATACAGAAATTCTTTATATATCATTGGAAAGATCTTTTTCTCCTCTTTCTGTTGATATCTATATCTTAATAAGTTCAAAATGCGACTTATCTATCATTTGTGGGAGTTGGTCACACGTGTACACAGACATATAAAGTGCATTCAATGTGACGAGTTATCCACCACTGTTCAGTCATCTTTGTCAAATATCAGTCCTATTAATAGACATATAAAGTGCATTCAATGTGACGAGTTATCCACCACTGTTCAGTCATCTTTGTCAAATATCAGTCCTATTAATAGTCAATAAATAAATAAATGCACATTAATCAAATATAAGACTACCTTTCTGATCATCAACTAAGCTGAATATTTTTAGCTGCTATTGGCAAGGGGGGGGGGGGGAAGGGCAGATAATTTTTGTATGAGCCCATCAATGGCATTTTCTTCCAAACCACAGATGGCTGGACATCGTGAGCTCAGCCCAGTTTCCTTGCAAACTTCAAGTAGTTGCACATTGGTTGGCTGTGTGTGTATCTCAGGGTCCTCACCCAGATGATTAAAAAACAAATCCAATGTGATCACCCAGGCGTAGCCACTAACACACACCCGGGATACATGGGTAGCTCTGCAATGTTGATGCCTCTCAGATTGTGCTGGACACACTGTTGGCTGCCTGGTGTATGTGAACACTCCCACACAGGATAGTCCGTCCCGTCCCCCCCCCCCCCCCCCCCCCCCCCCCCGGTCTGGAGCTCTACATGTTACTTGCCTCTGCCAACAGTTTTGGCCGTTGACAAGTCCAGATGACCGTGGGTTTGTTCACTCTCTGCACCAGTCCTGGCGCAGCATCAGCTGTTGGTTCGCTGGATGAATGCCAGCGTAGTATCGCTGCTTTGTCACATGACGTCTGCCGCTTTCAACAGCTGCATCTGGTGAATATCAGGCAGCCACTTGCCGGGAATGTAGAGCGCCTCTCTGTGGATCTTCTGTGAGCCATACTGACAGCGTAGTCCCTCGCACTTTCATCAAGCTTCCTAGAAACAGAGTTATCATCAGCAACAGTTACTACAGGCACAAATCACTGTATACATTAGTATACTCATGCTACCACTTGCCTTACCATTTTGACATATCGTCTATGTTGTCCTTACAAAATGACGTAATTCTCATACATCTCTACTATCTGACTCTCATAAACTGTGGCCCACTTCTTGGTTGTTAAATGTGTAAGTGAAAACCAGTATGTTATATGGAAAACATAAATCACTTATGCAAGGTTTTGAATAACAAGGACTTTTGAAGTCTTGTTTACCCTCTTGTGCTGCCTTGGTCCCATTTCATCAAGGAAACTGAGCAGCTTGCATAGGTATGGTAAGGCAAAGTAAGGTAAGGTGAGGTGAGGTGAGGTGAGGTGAGGTGAGGTGAGGTGAGGTGAGGTAAGGTAAGGTAAGGTAAGGTAAGATAAGGTAAGGTAAGGTAAGGTAAGGTGAGGTGAGGAGGTGAGGTGAGGTGAGGTGAGGTGAGGTTGCTGACCATAAAAGCCATATCAGGGCTGTCGCCACACTGAAGTCAACTCACAAGTCATTATAAAAAAAGAAAGAAAAAAAAAAACATCACACAACATTTTAAAATACACCCAAGAATTTGCCGGAAACTTCATTAAACATCCCTGTTCCATAAAATCTGAGATCAGATGAATATATTAATCTCTGCACTAAAACTTAGGTGTTAACACCAACCAAAGTTGAAAATTATAACACTTATTAACAGTGGTCGTGATCACTACCAACATTATACCTACTGCAATTATTATCAGTATTATTTTTTGCTTACAATGACTACTGCTATTTCTAGTACTGCTATTCCTGGTGGTGCTAGGCCACTACTCTTACCCCCTCCCCCCCTTTTTTTTCATTCAAATAATTGGAGAAGTAAAAGAATGCCAAATGCCATTTTTCCCAAACTTTCCCAACTATTCCCAACCTGTGGGAACCCTGTGTGTGTTTGCGTTTAGTATGGTGATGGAACTGGTGGTGGTGGTGGTGGTAGCGCTGTGGTTTGTGTTTGTGTCAGTGAGCGAGTGTGCGTGCGAGTGTGTGAGAGAGTGCATGCATGTTCTGTGTCAGCATGTGTGTTTGTGTACATGTGTGGTACCGTGTCTACATTTACCTTGGCCGCATGCCATAATCAGCAATATGCGACCAACTACTACATCATTCATGAGGTGTTCTGAGGCTTGACATACATTTGAGCCACATTTTAGATTAAAACTGATTATACATCAAACAGACAACTTCCAACAATTCTGTTTTGAAGGCGTTCTACTGACATCATTCACAATCTTGAAATAATGAGCCACTGTTTAGCCGACATCACATTCTGAGGCCTGTCCACTCACCTGTGACCCCATTTTTGTTCCCAGCTGGTCTACCCCAAATAGCGCCATTCTTTTCATATCAATCTGTCTGCTTGCAAGCATCTAGCATGTATCTTGACCAGTATGTGAAGGAAAAGGAGAATAAACTTTCATCATGGAGAAAACAATTCTCTAAGAAATTAAATGTTAGCATTTTATTTCTTGACTCCTTAAGCATGGCCTTAATGCATTACTTTATGGTGTGCAGCCTGTACACAACTTTCCTCTAAACCTACTGAAGAAATAATGCCCACATGAAAAGCTTCAATCCATTTTCAACTCAAATCAACAGTTTACATGGCACCTGCACACTCAGGCTGGGTCTACAAGTCCTTTCAAAACACCTATCAACTCTGTGGTAGCGTGTAACAGACTATTTGGAATTTTTGCCCATATGTAAAATGACACTGGCTGTTGAAGCACCTGCCAACAACATTTTAGAAACATTCTTAAAAACAATATGTTATGATGAGTACAGACCAATATAGTTTCTTAATTTACATTTACACCATGTTGCCATAAAGTAACATTCTTATGACAATATGTCAGTTTTGAAGTTATATACTCAACACTGAAAATTCTTGGGATCACCCCCTGAGTGCAAGAAAAAAGATGGGACAAAAGAGCAGCTCCAACTTCATAATCAACAACAATAACCTGCTCCGACTTCATACACAACAACTGCTCCGACTTCATACACAACAACCTGCTCAGACTTCATACACAACAACCTGCTCAGACTTCATACACAATGACCTGCTCAGACTTCGTACACAACAACCTGCTCAGACTTCATACACAACAACCTGCTCAGACTTCATATACACAACACCTGCTCAGACTTCATACACAACAACCTGCTCAGACTTCATATAAAATAACCCGCTCAGATTCATATTCCATGTGTGGTTCATATTGCATGTGTGGTTCATATTGCATGTGTGGTTCATATTCCATGTGTGGTTCATATTCCACGTGTGGTTCATACTGCATGTGTGGTTCATACTGCATGTGTGGTTCATATTCCATGTGTGGTTCATATTCCATGCGTGGTTCATATTCCATGTGTGGTTCATATTCCATGTGTGGTTCATACTGCATGAATCTGCCTGGTCAATGGAGGTACAGTGAAACCACAGCACCAACAGTTTTCTCCTTTCCAGAGATTTAATTCAAACTCAAACTTACTCTTAAAAATCTGTTATCAATATCTATATATGCGGTGGACAGCTGCCAAACTGCTGCTAACTACCCTCACACTGGTTCATGGTTATCAACGTGATAAATAGTGCCTTCATTTCTGATGTGATTTTCTGTTGATTTTTCCCCAAACTCACCCTCTTTAAATTTCATTTTTGTGATAAGTGACAAAATGTTTTTTCTCCTACCTGGGACAATAAATGACCAATGTATTACTATTAGTCAACAAAGCACAAATCAGTCTTACAGCCATGCTTAAGTGAAAATCATTCCTTACTGAATATTGCCCAAGTCAGTCCCCATGCGCATGTGTGTGTGAGTGTGTGTGTGTGTGTGTGTGTGTGTGTGTGTGTGTGTGTGTGTGTGTGTGTGTGTGTGTCTTTGCATGTGTGTGTGTGAGTTGAGCAATTTCCATTTCAAAACAGTACAAGGTGTGCCATGTTGTTGACAGGTGAGAGGAAGAGTGGTAGAGGAGTGTGGACGGGGGATTGAGGAGGAAGAGGGGGATTGGGACTAGGTGACAAATGGGTAGAAACGTGCAGTGGGACGTATTAGGTGGAGAATTCTGAGAAATACAGTCCCCCCCCCCCCCCCCCATACACATATACCACCACTGTCTTCCAAATTATAACTGTATAGTATAGTATAGTATAGTATAGTATAGTATAGTATAGTGGCCACGATCGTGGCTTTACCGCCCGACTGCGTTGGGCCACGATCGTGGCTCAGACGAGAACCGTTATACCACCACTGCTAAACATCCGGGTTGATCAGTTCACGTGACTTGCTAGTATCCATTGTGCACCGGCAAGCCTTGTCAGTCAGTTATCTCGAAGTTTTTCGTCGGTTTTGACTGAAATAATGAGTAAATCAGCGACCGAGTCGAGCAGGAGATGCATGGAAGTGGCATGAGTGAACAATCAGTTGCCGAAGGCTGTAGTAATGAAAGCGAAGCAGGTGAGTGGATGAACTTTGATTATTTTGTTTGTCGAGTGATGGAACACTTGCTGCGTGCAGTCATTGGTTATTTTACATTTTGTTGGTCCGCCACATGAAGGAAAGGGGGACGGAAGGGGGCAGGGTACATGGTTACTTACAGGAGTGATAGGCTTTGGCCTGATCAAACTAGAAGATTGTTTCTGGGTGATTGTAGGTGTTTTGAAAGCACTTTAGAGATCAGTAAAAGTGGTGATTTGAAGAGTACAATTTATAACTTTTGTTTGTTTATTTTTTTAGTTTGGAAACAGTGTGGGCGTGTCACGAGTGGGCGTGCCTTCAATGAAAGTTATAGCCCTGCCCCCTCCTTGTATGCTAGTGATTCAGATTTTATTCTTATTTATGATTTTATGCATGACTTCAATTTTCATAGAATGAATAAGTAATGCTGGTCATTTTTTTTCTTTCTGAAAATCAGACTAATTAGTGGAAACTGAGTCAAGCTCTCTGTAACATCTCTTGCACCATTATGAAACAATGAAATGAACAGAAGACTTAGGATATATTTTTTCTTATGTGATCCAGAATCTGGAAGCACTACTGCAGAGGAGAGAGATGCTGAGAGTGAAGGAGTTGAAGAAAGAGGAACTGTACTGCTGGCCATCCTACTCATGTGCGCTCTGGCTGGGAATGTTCTGAATGTGACGTGGGACTCTGCTCCAAGTGCTTTTCAACCTTCCACAGAAGACCAAGGCCCTAACTTTGTTCTGTGTCTTCCAAGGACATATTCTTCTTGTTTTCTCCCAAAGTTTCAAGTGTTTTGAGATTCAAGCAGGAAAACTGTGGTGTTTCAAACAATGTGGCTGACGTTTTGGATTACCTTTTCACCAATGTTCTGGATTACACTGTGAAGAATATCTTCAGCTGCCATCAGGGTACTGTCTTGTAATTATTTTTTTCAGAGATTCCTCATTATCTCTAGTTTACAAAAACATATAGTTTTACCTATCTAGCTTCAAGACAAGCCTGCACAAACCCCATTTCCTTATATTGTGAAATTCGATTGTCCGGATGCTGAATTATAGGTACATCATTTGAGGCACAATTTATTATACATAGCTCAAGTCAAGAGAATTATCATCTTTCCCATGTTTCCAACACATATTTGTCTTCATTTTTATCTCAAGTCTGAAGTGTTTAGGTAGTACAGAAGAAGCCACGATCGTGGCTTTACCGCCCGACTGCGTTGGGCCACGATCGTGCTCAGACGAGAACCGTTATACCACCACTGCTAAACATCCGGGGTGATCAGTTCACGTGACTTGCTAGTATCCATTGTGCACCGGCAAGCCTTGTCAGTCAGTTATCTCGAAGTTTTTCGTCGGTTTTGACTGAAATAATGAGAAAAAATCAGCGACCGAGTCGAGCAGGAGTTGCGTGGAAGTGGCACGAGTGAACAATCAGTTGCCGAAGGCTGTAGTAACGAAAGCGAAGCAGGTGAGTGGATAAACTTTGATTATTTTGTTTGTCGAGTGATGGAACACATGCTGCGTGCAGTCATTGGTTATTTTACATTTGTTGGTCCGCCACATGAAGAAGGGGGGGGACGGGGGGGCAGGGGGGGTACATGGTTACTTACAGGAGTGATAGGCTTTGGCCTGATCAAACTAGAAGATCGTTTCTGGGTGATTGTAGGTGTTTTGAAAGCACTTTAGAGATCAATAAAAGTGGTGATTTGAAGAGAACAATTTATAACTTTTGTTTGTTTTTTTTTTTAGTTTGGAAACAGTGTGGGCGTGTCACGAGTGGGCGTGCCTCCAATGAAAGCTATAGCCCTGCCCCCTCCTTATATGCTAGTGATTCAGATTTTATTCTTCTTTTATGATTTTATGCATGACTTCATTTTTCATAGAAGAAATAATAAGTAATGCTGGTTTTTTTTTTTCTTTCTGAAAATCAGACTAATTAGTGGAAACTGAGTCAAGCTCTCTGTAACATCTCTTGCACCATTATGAAACAATGAAATGAACAGAAGACTTAGGATATATGTTTTCTTGTGTGATCCAGAATCTGGAAGCACTACTGCAGAGAGAGAGAGATGCTGAGAGTGAAGGAGTTGAAGAAAGAGGAACTGTGCTGCTGGCCATCCTACTCATGTGCGCTCTGGCTGGGAATGTTCTGGATGTGACGTGGGACTCTGCTCCAAGTGCTTTTCAGCCTTCCACAGAAAGACCAAGCCCTAACTTTGTTCTGTGTCTTCCAAGGACATATTCTTCTGTTTTTTCTCCAAGTTTCAAGTGTTTTGACATTCAGCAGCAGGAAAACTGTGGTGTTTCAAACAATGTGGCTGACGTTTTGGATTACCTTTTTCACCAATGTTCTGGATTACACTGTGAAGAATATCTTCAGCTGCCATCAGGGTACTGTCTTGTAATTATTTTTTTCAGATTCCTCATTATCTCTAGTTTACAAAAACATATAGTTTTTTTTTTACCTATCTAGCTTCAAGACAAGCCTGCACAAACCCCATTTTTCCTTATATGAAATTCGATTGTCCGGATGCTGAATTATAGGTACATCATTTGAGGCACAATTCATTATACATAGCTCAAGTCAAGAGAATTATCATCTTTCCCATGTTTCCAGCACATATTTGTCTTCATTTTATCTCAAGTCTGAAGTGTTTAGGTAGTACAGAAGAAAAAACTGTGTCTCTCCTAACATTTGACTTACTTTTCAAATAACTTTTTCAGAAATTTTGCCTGCTTATATTTTGAGGTCAGTCTCCAAGTAGGTACAACCTACAGTATTTTCAGTTATTTCACTAGATTCTACAACATCTCTAGTTTCTAAAAATGTATAGGTTTGCTGTGTGACGAGTTTCCCGTCCTAGATTTTAACTACATTTCTTTAAAGCATAAATTGTTATACAGAGCACCTAAGGTAGTAAATATCAGTGAATCGTGCACTTCATAGTAGAAGCATGCCATTGGTATGTGGGTACCTAGACCCTTTCTGAATGATATGAGAGAGGGAAACACAATGGGTGTGACCTCTGGAGGGCGTGGCCATACATTTAATTAGGTCAGTGTGTCATGTTCTTTTCTTTTTTTTTTTTTTTTTTGCACAAAACAATGCATTCTTGCAACAAAAAACTGTTTCAGAATAACCCTGAGTATGTATTCGATAAGATGTATGAAGACAAGCCTATATTGAAGCTAACTTGTAAGACTCTAATAAAGTAGGTCATTTAAAAGTAGGTCAAAGTCCTTAAAATCTTATTATTTTTTTTTTTTTTTTTTTTTTTTTTTTTTTTTTTTTGGCTCCAAGTAGTTTGCAAAGTTCATAACTAACAGTGATTACCTTAATAGCAGAAAAAAATGATGTAAACTTATTTTTGAAAATGAAAACAAGCATTTTGTCACTTAAAAAAACAAGTAGGTCAAGTATTTTTGACTTCTTAATGGCTTATCTTTACATGTTTTGGTATCAGATTTAACCAATTCAGCTGCTTCTAGAAGGGAAAGATGGGGTTTCAAGTACTTGATTGTCTCTATACTTATTGCCTAAGCTGACAGACTGTTGAGTTGCCTTTTTATATCGAAGATTTGACCTATTTAGGACTCATTTGCTATCAATATACTATGTGATTGGTTGGAACCGTTGGAATACGTCAGGGTGGTTTTCTTCCAGCACTGCCAAATCTCGGATGTGAACTGCCAACCAGCGAGCATAGTTGACATGATCCATGGCAAACATCCAAGGTACCAACTTCGTCGTCAGGCAAAAGCTGAAAAATACATAACTGAAAAGTACATAACTGGAAGTCCAGGGCCGTAGTCCAGTATGCAAACTGTGGCTGTTCATCTGCCATCTTCATGTTCCAGTCGTGGAAACCCAAAGGAGTGCTCGGGTCTGACTCCAGAAACTTTGTGTATGCACGCCACTGCAAAATGTGTAATGCAGCTGCCGTAACTTGGTGGGCATGCCTTGTTCTGGTCAGATGAGCTGCTTTGACTGACGACTCAGCATACCAGAGGATGCAGTCTCAGCTAGTGTGATGGCAGTATTCCATCCGGAACCCTTCAGCCAGTCCCCAAGCGTTTTGAGCGCTGCCATTTTTATGTGAAGGCCTCCTAGCATGATGACAAAGTGTCTCTCACCAAATGTGTCTGGTCAGCACCACTGAATTTCCTTTGTCAAGGCAAACAGTGGCTGGTCCATGCCAAGCACAGGTGTTTGTCCTGGATTGAGGTGTTGGGTGGCTGCTTTTTACCAGAGTCATGACATGTCTGATTAGGGAAGTGGAGTGTGCATTGTCCACATGGAAGGTAGGAGTCCAGTGATGGCAGATGGGATGCCATCTTGTAGCTGAAGAGATGCATGATAAACAACCCATGAAATTCCATCTTCATTGTTCACAGGCTCTGTCTCCAGTGCTGCTAAGACGTTTCAACCAGGCATACTCCTTGGTGCAGCTTTGAATCTCAGGACTGATGTCTGGCTGATTACCTGCTGGTAATGGAGGCACCAGATGTTCCTGGTGTGGGACAGGCACAGGAAACACATTGGTGTATTCAGGTAGCAACAAAGGAATGGTGCGATTTCAGCTGTTTGCTCCATCCTCAATAAGTGGGCCTCTCTTGCTGTTCACCATCATCTTCACTGAGTCTGTGCTGAACAAGGGAAATGCTGCTCCCATGGAAAGAATCTGATGAGGTCGTTGGAGTGGGATTGTGGTCTATATTGTCAACTATACCAGCTACAAACAAACCTTTTCTCATGTTTGTTGGTACAATTTTTCCTCCTCAAATCGTCTGCACAGCTTGTGTGCTATCTCAGATGAAATTGACATCACCCTGTCATAAGAAATCCCAAGTCCAAGATCAGAAAGTATGGTAATGAGTCCCCCTTCTTTCTTTCTGCGCGCAGTTTCAGATCAAGATAAATTGGTAGAGGGGTTTCTCGGTCTTTCTTGTGGCACTCCAAATTTTGTGTCCTTTGCAATCCTTCGACAACTGAAAACATCAGTTGGGAAAGAGTGAGAACTGCTTGTCTTTGAGGTGTGTTGCATCATACTCTGATTGATCAATAGATGTTTGGGCCATCAAGGATAAAGCTCATGAGCGCTTTCAGAGATGCTGGAACTGACTGTTCTTGGCAATTGTCTTCAAAGACTCCTTTGAATTCCCCTTTTCCCTTCAATATGTCTTTTCTTATGATCTGGGCTGCTTTGACCAATTGAAGGGCATCAGAATCAATAGCGCACACACTTTTTTCAAAGCATCACCCAGGTCTTTGTCAAATACAAGTATGACGTCTCTCCCTTGATATGCACTCTTCAGATCTGGTATGGCTGCTTCAGTCTTTTTTTTTTTTTTTTTTTTTAGGCGTGTAGAATGTACCTTTTCGTCATTTAAACCAAAATGTGAGAGACGAGAAGTATATAGACGAAGTAGAAATGTCATGCCAAAGACAGGGGCTGTTTGGGGATTATCTCGGAAGCTTTCAATATAAGCCACAGCATCAGCAAATGCAATAGCATGTGCTGTTGATCTGTTTGTTGTTTCTTCTGATTCTTGTGTCTGGTTTGCTGGTACACGTCTGTAGAAGGCAGGCAGGCATTTAATGTGATAATGACACAATCCATTGCCACTATGTCTTTGACAGCAAGTTTTGTGAGTAACTCTTGATCGTTCAGTTGCTGAGCATGTGCACGAACTTTATCATCCAGGGGCAAAGTAAGAGCATGATGAAGCCCTGCTGCACCGGGAGATCCATTGCAGAAAAAAGCATGTTGGTCCTGTGCCCATCTCATCTGTCTCACAGCTAGAGATTCATCTGCAAGTTTCCGTGTTTTTCACAGGACTGGATTTGTTACTTGCTGGCTTTCTTTTCCTGTTTTAAACAGTGTTGCTTATTTTTGCACGACAGGATTTGTGCCAAGAAGCTTTGTGCTTCCTCAAGGTCTCCTCAAAATCATTTCCTTCATCCAGTTTAGACAATGGAATAGAAAGTGGGGACTCACCCAACTCCTGAAAAGCTGTCAAATTGTAAGCAACGTAGGTATACCCTGCTCCATCTCCTTTTGCTCCCTTTGCTGGGCATATCAAAAGGTGCTTTGCTTAATAGGTTCTGGCACAGAGCGCACAGATTCCAGTCAGCTGTCATCATTTTCTTCAGAGGGAAATGGTACACTGGGGTCGTCTATCCTCTTATAGTCACGAGACATCGCCACTTTCTGACTGCCTACAGACTGGGAACTGCAACAAAGACAAAAAAGCAAAACCTGAGTTTTGATGCCAATGGATGACCATACAATTTGCACTGATCAGTTTTGATTCCGCTATGATGACAACCAACTTAGCAAGTTCACAGAACTGATTTTTTTATTTTTTATTTTTTTTTTTTTTTTTAGCATTTATCATCAATACAATTAAAATTCATGTTGATACGAGCTTATAATTGATATTGTTCTTGTAAATAAGAACTGTGGCATTGTGGTCAGACACTGGCAGTAATAAAAAAAAAAAAAAAAAAAAAACACCAAGAATTGCTTCGGAATTCTGGCTGAATGCAGTCTTTATCTTAAGAAGAACAATGTGAATTTTTCTGATATCTAAAAACCGATTTTTAATCATTAAAAGTTAAAATGGAAATAAAACTGGTTAAAGATCATGTATGTAAACTCACCAGCTGTGAAAAGGTTGTTTAGTTACAGTCAAATAGCTGCATTATGCTGAAAGCCGCTCCAAATGCGCTGAAATTTGATTTTACAAAAAGACATAAAAATCAGCACACCAAGAATAAAACAAAGCCGTTCGCACGCGTGGTGGCCACGACCGGTGATACATTTTTTTTGCACCCTCATAGGAATATTTGCAACCTAATCAGTCTTCTATGTATTTTTCCCTGATCACAAGTAATGTACATAGACATTTCTGTTCTCAATTTTGTTTGATATTCACATGTCTCAAACGTTATTTAAATGGAAGAAACTTAATAGAACACCAAGTGAAACGTGTTACTTTTCACGTGGTTGACTCGTCTAAGTATACACCGCTAGCGGCGATGACAGATCTAGAGCAGGCGCGAGTCTGCTCCCCGACATTGCAGCGGGATGCTTTGGCTGGTGCTATGGTGTTTTGATCGTGTCAAAAATTCAGTTATTGAAAACTTTGATCGATCACTGCTCCTAGCACAGGGGGCTGCGATCGTGTTTCCCTCTCCAGACATAATCAGCATGGTTCATAGTATCATTGTGCAAGAGGAAATGTTTCTACTAAAAAACGCAAGATCATAAATCTTAGCTCCTCCACTATTCATACAATCAGGTTCGATTTCATCAAAGAGGCGTCACTGCGTGCGGCCTATATATATATATATATATATATATATATATATATATATATATATATATATATATATATATATATATATATATATATATATACATACTGTTAGTTAGGCAGAATCATCTACCACTGCAGATATGAAGGCTTATCACCCCCTATTTCTATAATCTGAGACATAAGAGCAAGCTTTGTTTATAATTCATATATATATATATATATATATATATATATATATATATATATATATATATATATATATATATATATATATATGCTACACCACATCCGGTAAGTTGTGAGACCGCACTGTGCATGATTAAAGCTAATGGATAAATGAATTAATGACTAAGGTGAGAGAATTTAAGAAGAGGGTCTCGTGGCTACGACTTGGCAGATGTCTGACCTTCGCCTCTGTCATACATTCAAAAACTTGCAAAGGGAATCAACTCATGATACGATTTTCGATTAGGTAAGATGCACTTATTTCCCTTGAACTTGAACAAATAAACACATCTTCTCTGCCTGTCTGTCTGTCTCTTAAAAAAATGAACCAATTGTGGTATGTCCTATGTCAAATTCTGTCTCTCTCTGTCTTTTTAAAACAATGAAGCCACTGTGGTATCTCTTATGAAATAATAAAACAAACAATAACAACAAAAAACCCCACACACACACACACACACACACACACACACACACACACACACACACACACACGCACGCACGCACGCACCTACCTGTGCATGCACACACATACGAAAACGCACATGCACACACGCACGCATGCACACACACACGCATGCACGCACGCACGCTCACGCTCACACTCACACATGTACAAGCGCGTGCGTGCGCACACACATATACAGACACACACACTACCTACGATACAATACTCTTATGAGCAGTGAGGATATAAGAGATGTCAGGTTAGTTCGTTTTGATCAACACTGGTTTACTACACGCTACCAGCGTTAACGGCTACAAAATCATAAGCAACAGTAAACGAGAGAGAGAGAGAGAGAGACTCACAGACAGACAGACAGACTGACAGACAGCCAGAAACAGTGACAGAGACAGCGCGAAAAAGACAGAGAGAGAGAGACAGAAACAGAGAGAGAGAGAGAGGAGAGAGAGAGAGAGAGAGAGAAAGAGACAGACAGAGAGGAGAGAGAGAAACAGAGAGAGGGGGAGGGAGACAGGCAGACATGGAGACGGAGACAGATCGAGAGAACATCCAAAGTGAGAGAGACAGAGAGAGAGAGAGAGAGAGAGAGAGAGAGATAGACAGACAGACAGACAGACAGAAAAACACAGAGAGAGAAACAGACGGGGAACACGGGACATACAAATCGACAGTTTTTATCAAGTTTGATGTTCTGTTTGGTGTGGTGCCTCAACGTGTGCGAGTGCGTCTACTTGCGTGCTTGCGTGCGTGCGTGCGTGCGTGTGTGTGTGTGTGCGTGTGTGTGTGTGTGTGTGTGCGCGTGCGTGTACGTGTGTGTGTGCGTGCGTGCCTGTGTGCGTGTGTGTGTGTGTGTACGTGAGTGTGTGCGCGCGCGTGTAAGCGCGCACGTTTGCATGTGTGTTTTTGTGTGTGTGTGTGTGTGTGTGTGTGTGTGTGTGTGTGTGTGTGTGTGTGTGTGTGTTGCGAGTGTGTGTGTGTATGTGTGAGTGTGCGTGTATGTGTGTGTGCGTGCTTGCGCGTGCGTGTATGTGTGCGTGCGTGTAAGTGTGATTGAGAAGAGAGAGAGAGAGAGAGAGGGGGGGGGGGGGGGGCAGAGCACCGAGTGCATGAGCACTCCTTTCCGTCTTAAAAACAGAAAAAGAAAATTAAAAAAGGAAAAAAAAAAAACATGGCTTTCTACTGGCATCAGATTGGCATGGAACGATCGCCGGAGTGTACACACAGAGATCAGTGCCCTTACCACACAGTACAGGCCGTCCATGTCCACTGTCAACGTCCAACAACACACAGAGGTCAGTGCCGTTACCACAGTACAGGCCGTCCATGTCCACTGTCAACGTCCAACAACACACAGAGGTCAGTGCCCTTACCACAGTACAGGCCGTCCATGTCCACTGTCAACGTCCAACAACACACAGAGGTCAGTGCCGTTACCACAGTACGGGCCGTCCATGTCCACTGTCAACGTCCAACAACACACAGACCGTCCATGTCCACTGTCAACGTCCAACAACACACAGAGGTCAGTGCCGTTACCACAGTACGGGCCGTCCATGTCCACTGTCAACGTCCAACAACACACAGAGATCAGTGCCGTTACCACAGTACGGGCCGTCCATGTCCACTGTCAACGTCCAACAACACACAGAGATCAGTGCCCTTACCACAGTACGGGCCGTCCATGTCCACTGTCAACGTCCAACAACACACAGAGATCAGTGCCGTTACCACAGTACGGGCCGTCCATGTCCACTGTCAACGTCCAACAACACACAGAGATCAGTGCCCTTACCACAGTACAGGCCGTCCATGTCCACTGTCAACGTCCAAGAACAGCCCCCGTCCTCACAGATGGACCCGCCCTTCTGAACAGAACAGGAAGTGTTACTACCGGAGAGGGGCACGGAATGAAATGTATCCATGGCGAACAGACACCACTGAACACCACCGAAGTGACTCGGCAGCAGTGCAGTGTCTCCTCCAGTGGGTTGCCTCTTGACGAATGATTATGATTATGAAAAAAAAGCTTTCCTTTCCGGGTTTTCTGGTCTTCTGGACCAGGAGCGAGTTTTTGCCACATGGCAACAGCAAAGAAAAGGCCGTCCGTGCGCAACTAGACAACGCTGACACTGACTGGACAAAAAGTCATCGTTTTCTTCCCACAGACATTGGTTCTCTACACATGGCAGTGATGCCAAGGATGCAGAGGAGAAGGTAGGGTATTGAGGAGAGGGGATGGGCAATATGGGCTGGAGGAGAGGCAGCGTGGATGAGGGTAAACAGCTGTATGTCATACAGAAGACCTTTCCGCCACTCCCAACGCGCGTGTCTAAAAGTCACTTGTTTTTGGTGAGTGAACACTGGGCTTACGAGGAGATGAAGTCCTATATCCCCTCTCTGTGAACACTGGGCTTACGAGGAGATGAAGTCCTATATCCCATCTCCGGCGACTTATGCACGAGGTCCTGGTTCGTCACGAGTTCTTTCTCTCCATTTTCCTCTTTTCTGAGCGTGGCCTTTTTTGTGTTTGTGAATGTTTGTTTTGGTTTTGCTTTTGTTTTGTTTTTGTTTGTTGTTTGGTTGTTGTGCCAGACACACACCCACACTCACTGACGATGGCATTCAAGCATGCAAGCGCACGGACGCACTCTTGTGTTGCGCTCCATGGTCATTGCCCATTTTCTCTGCCTGTGAAACGTAGACTCTGACAGCTGAACTTGAAAGAGGGATTGAGACATTAGAGATGAGATACTTCTGCAAGATCTTGGCATCTCATACAAAGACCACATGACCAACTTGGAGGTCCGGACCAGAGTAAGGCAAGCCATTGGACCATACGAAGACCTGTTGTCCACAGAGTAAAGAAGGACAATGAGATGGTATGGTCATGTATCAAGATCAACAGGACTTTGCCAAACCATTCTACCATGAACAGTGCGAGGAGGCAGAGGAGAGGAAGACAGAGAAAGCAATGGGAGGACATCAGTGCATGGACTGGCCTCACACTCAGCAACTGCCTCAGAGCGTCTGAGAACCGGGAGGAGTGGAGGAAGCTGGTTGCGAAGTCTTCTGTGGCGCCTCAACGGTCTTCAAGACTCCGGGATAGGTGATAGATGACTGGTGACAAGATAGTGATAGATGATAGGTGACAAGTGTACGTGACAAGTAATAGGTGAGAAGTGATAGGTGATAGGTGATAGGTGAGAAGTGATAGGTGATAGGTGATAGGCGACAACTGATAGGTAATAGATGGCAAGTGATAGGTGATAGATGATAGTTGAGAGTTCAATCATTTTAAATGAGCTGTGTGTGTGTATTTTTTCTAACCAATGTTGAGAATTCAATCTGTCTTGATCATCTGTGTGTGCTTTTGAACCTATGTTGATAGTGGACTCCTACGGGATGACAACGCTGATGTGGTGTTTGCGGTCAGCTGAGCTATAAACAGCGTTAACTGAACTGAATCGGGTCGGGAAGGGGGGACCAAGGCCACTGGGCGTGGTACAGGGGTCTGCGTCGCACGTTGTGTGGACAGCCAGTGTGCGCAGTGTCCCAGCCATCATGTTCTACGGCGTCAAACCTGGCCAGAGGGTGCACAACTACAGATGCAGCTTTGGGGCAGCCGTCAAGACCTCGAGAAGACTGTGGGGTTTCATCGTGGAGACAGGATTGAAGATCTGACGCAACCCCCCCCCCCCCCCCAAAAAAAAAAAAAAAAAAAAAAAAAAAAATCGAACGCAGAAGTGTTGAGAACCCTAATCTACCACCCCCATCGCCCATCTCCCTTCCCTTCTTCTCCTCCATCCCCCTTCACCTCCCTATCCCCCTACCCGTCCCCCCCTCCACCCCGTCCACCAGCCCCTTTCTCTTCCCACTATAATAACAAGCACACAACAAACCAAAAAACTAACCTGAATGATTCGACTGACGACGAACGTCCAGCTGAGGTTGCTGTGACAATGCCACAAAGGTGATGTTCACTAGAGCAAAGAAGTTGGCCGATGTACTAAAAAAGAACGTCACGGTCACATCGTGAGTCATGCTGAAAGCATACGGAGGATTTTTTGACATAAACAGCGAGATGGTATGTGGATTCTGCTCCACAGGCCGTGACGGCCTCACTTCATGGATCCTGACATGCAGGTCATCAATGCTAAGCATGGGAGCCTGGGAGGAAGGTCAAACCGCAGGACGCTGGATGGAGGCGCTAGCAGACGGACCCGGCATTCGCCTCTGACCTCGGGTGTGAGGGTGTCGCTGAGGTGGATGGCTCCCGATCGGACGTGGAACTGCAGAGAGAGGGAACGGCTGAGGCAGTTCAGGACGAGGTCAGTCCCAAAGTCAAGGTTTCTGTAGCTCGGGGTCACGTTCATCGTGGCGCTAGTTGTGCTTTTCCTGTGGGGAGGAAAAAGGTCCGTTTTAAATAACGATAGCGTGAAATAGTGTGGGATAGCTAATCACAGCATAGCACATGCATAGAGTACCGAGGCTTCTGTCCATCACATACTACTAGACTGCCCAATTTTAACAGGGCCAGACAAATTAAAAGGTATAAATACTGCATATGTTGAAACCATTGACCATATCTTATGTGACATGTATATTACGACATCGCACACGTTCTTGCCCAGTCAGAGCTGAGCAGACTGATGTGATTTTGTTAAAGTCTTTTCAGAAGTGTTCTTAGTGTAGTGTCTATATCCTAACACGTGAAGGAGAGAGGTGAGATAGAAAATGACCAGAGACAGTAGGTCTGACATTCTCAGTGATCTCTGTTGCCTTTTGATATTGTCAAATTTCATCGATGATGAACAGACGTTAAAATAACCACTGAACTGAACTGAAAGCAGTTTCCCACAGTGCAGTGAAACATGCTAGAGTGAAGTTCTGCAGTCATAGCCGGGTCCTGAAGTGCATAAGCACATATATTCGTTGTCAATCACGACTGAATGAGATTTAAATCTAAATGATAATAATAATAATAATAATGATGATGATGATGATAATAATAATAGCAATTGTGGTGGCATTGTACTATGATACTGCATAGCATGTTAAAGAAAGCAAAGAACACTAAAAGAGCTAATACTTCAACCAAGGGTAACAAAGGAGCTAATTAGTTATTTCCCTTGAATGTTGTAACCAGAATTTACGTAACATGGACTATCGAAGTTTCTATCAACAGACTGTTTTAATGTTCGATAATAACATTACTTCACGGTTAGTTATAACAATAACAGAAAGTTTATTGCATTTTATTTACGTTTAGTGAAGAGTTTGCAATAATCTGATCAATAATGTGAACAGATTCTGGATGTGTTTTTCCTCGCCAGACGGTAGAAAAGAAAACTCGTGGAGAGCGTGGCAGCAGAGTCCTCAGAAGAGAAGCCCCCTTCAAGCAAGCAAGTGTTTCGGCCCTTAACTCCTGACACTCTAGGGGGCTTGGGCCACACCCGGTTCATGACTCCGGATGTCCCTCTGCTGCCCCCCTTTTTTTTCCCATCTCGGGACGAGCATGGCTGGGATTCGAACCCATGCCCTTCCGGACACGCTCATTTTCCACTTAATGACTCGCGCACTAACCACTGAGCCACTTGGACACCTGACATTTGTAGGAAATTTAAGCCTTATGAAGTTCACTTTTGTTCCTCCTTGACCAGATCCAGCTTGAACACCTCTCTGCTGCTTCTGCCATTGCTTTCAGGGCTCTGGTTTTTTTCCCTCCCTGCAACTGAGAGCTGTTTATTGAGGCTGTATGCAGACGTTCCCACAAACCCCCTAGCTCCAATTTCTGCTGTGAGGACTTTGACCTGATAGCCTTCTCTCCTCAGGCTGTTTGCCAGATCAGCATACTTTTCAGTCTTGTAGATTTGAGCTGCCTCCATTCTGTTCTCATATGGCACCGTGAGCTCGATCATGATCAGCTGCTTGGTCAGACGAAGCTGCCTGCCAGACGAAGTAAAAGCGGGTATGGGTCAAAGAGCAGTTACTCCCCTTGCATTGTATTAAACTGACTGAACTGTCCTGGATCAGCTGTTTGATCCTGATCCATCACACGGATCCATCCGATCATGTCAAGGGTTTGTTCGTAGATCGCATTCCTCTTTTCATTAAGTTTGACTAAGATCACTTCCGTGGTGTAAGTGTGTGTGTGTGTGTGTGTGTGTGTGTGTGTGTGTGTGTGTGTGTGTGTGTGTGTGTGTGTGTGTTTAAACCCCCTGCTCACAAGTAAACCAACCAACAGCCGACGGCAAAGATGTAACATCCTTGTTTGAGGCACAGAGATGTAGAGTCTCTCTCTCTCTCTACACTACACACACACGCACGCGCACGCGCGCGCGCGCACACACACACGCACGCACGCACACACACGCTCGCACGCGCACACACACACACACACACACACACACACACAGCAACTACAACATACACTACCCGAGCATAACGATGATGATGCAAACGGCCGATAGGTACAAATATAAATAGACAGATAAGATAATATATAGATAGACCGACAGACAGATCTATAGACACATTGATACGTAGACAGATAAACAGACTTCAGACAGTGGTCAAAACTCACTCACTCGGTCAGTCCTGCGGAACTCCCATGAGTCTGTAGACTGGTGATGATCAGTCCAACAATGGCCACCAGAACAACGGCCCACAAACAAGACGTGCCTTTCGCCATGGCAAAACTAGTTTCACATCATTATGGTAGACCGATGTGTGGACTTCAAACCGCCAATGTAGCTTACTACTTTCTGTTATTTTACAGATCTTGGGTGCTACTCCCTAGAAAATAAAACATGCATGCGTAAAACTTACTACTTTCTGTTATTTTACAGATCTTGGTCGCTGCTCCCTAGAAAATTACATGCGTAAACTTACTACTTTCTGTTATTTTACAGATCTTGGTCGCTGCTCCCTGAAAAATTGCATGCGTAAAACTTACTACTTTCTTTTGTTTTACAGAACCTTGGTCGCTGCTCCCTAGAAAAATTACATGCGTAAAAACTATGGCCGGCGTCCCACAAACACGCTCCGAAAACTAGACGGGATGTCGGGAAAGTTTAAAAGTAATTCTAAGTATATCTCCGTCGGTTAACATAACAAACAAATTACAGGACAAGTCACAACGCGTTAAGACCTCTTAGGTCTTCTTCGGGTGAGAGAAACAACATTCAGAACAATGACAACCAAGAACGAGCAATCACTTTTCTTCTCCAGTTCGGCGCAAGATGTGTGCGTGTGTGTGTGTGTGTGTGTGTGTGTGTGTGTGTGTGTGTGTGTGTGTGTGTGTGTGTGTGTGTGTGTGTGTGTGTGTGTGTGTGTGTGTGTGTGTGTGTGTGTGTGTGTGTGTGTGTGTGTGTGTACGTGCATGCATGCATGCGTGTGTTTGCTTGTTTGTTGGATGGGCGCCCATCTTGCGCCGACGTGAGATGATAAGTGATTGCTCGTTCTTCGTGTTCATTGTCCTGAATGTTTGTTTATCTTGCGTGAAGAAGACCCAAGTTGTCTTGTAATGTGTTTGTCAATGTTAACCGGCGGAGTCACTTGAAATGACCTTCAGATTGTGTTTCACTGTCCGCCTGCAGTCACCTCACTGTCAAACTAACCAGGGATGTTGGCAGCTTGGACGCCGGTAAACAAGACTTCCAGTTGATGAGATACACAGTTTTTATGCTGTGGACGTGTGTGTGGGACAACGTGCGGATGTGTGCGGTGCGTGTGTGTGTGTTTTTTTCGAAACTATTGTGCGCTTTTAAATGTTGAAAAACGTGACTGTTACCCCTAAGAAAGAAAAAAAAGTGAACCTGCAATCGACCGCTGCCATTGTCCGTGTGTGTGTGTGTGTGTGTGTGTGTGTGTGTGTGTGTGTGTGTGTGTGTGTGTGTGTGTGTGCGTGCGTGCGTGCGTGCACGCGCGCGCGCGCGTGTGTGTGTGTGTGTGTATGTGTGTATGCTTATTCATGTACGTGTGTGTGTGAATGGGATGCCATTTTAGAATACACAACACGCGCATGTACTTCACGCGCT
>JADBJO010008722.1:75403-92095 GCA_016801955.1 Conus betulinus
CTCGAGCGAGAGTTATTAATGTTTTTTTTTTTTTTTTTTTTTCATGTTTGTTTGTTTTTTTTCCTTTCAATGTTTCAGAGTAAGACAAATGGAAGTGAGTCAGTCAATGCTTAAGAAGGCTGGAGAAAAAGAACACGATGGAATATGATCCCGCAAAAAGTCATAACGGAGAAAAATGATATTTTCATCTTGGCATTGACATGGTCCACAGAGTATATGTATTTACCTTGGGAGATCGTTACGTGAAGAAGATTGGTTACATAGTCATCTTCCCATCAACCTATGCCCTTTCTTGTCTCCTTTCCTCTCCTCTCTCTCTGTCCCCTCCCTCTCTCTCTCTCACTCTCTTTATCTATCTATCTATCTATCTACTTATCTATCTCTGTCTGTCTGTCTGCCTGCCTGTCTCTCTCTCTCTCTCTCTCTCTCTCTCTCTCTCTCTCTCTCTCTCTCTCTCTCTCTCTCTCCGCGTGTTCAAAGAACAACTGAGATAAATAAACAAAGGAAAGAAAAAAATGAAGAGGGTACACATACACGCACAAGGAAACACGCGCACGCGCGCGCGCGCACGCACACACACACACACACACACACACACACACACACACACACACACACACACACACACACACACACACACACACACTAACGCGCGCGCTCGTGTGTGCCGAGGAATGCAAAGACTAAGTCGAATCGACAATATAATGAATACCTTGGGGATAACTTTCTACAATAATGCACGTGCGTACACATGTTCTGTGTGTAAGGAAAGGGGGGTGGAGAAAAGGGGGACGTGTATGCGTTTGCGTATATCTGTGTGTTCTCTCTCTCTCTCTCTCTCTCTCTCTCTCTCTCTCTCTCTCTCTCTCTCTCTCTCGTGTGTGTGTGTGTGTGTGTGTGTGTGTGTGTGTGTGTGTGTGTGTGTGTGTGTGTGTGTGTGTGTGTGTGTGTGTGTTTGGAATGTATGCGTCAATGCTTTTGCACCTTTAAACGTGAATTTAATCCTTTCATCCCATTTGAGGCACGGAGAATAATACATCAGGACAGCGACAACATGAAGTTAATTAAATCCAGTAACAATCTCTTCTGAAGAAGTGAACATGAAAGAAAAATTTCAAAGCTTCCACATTTTCTTTGTTGGTATCATTCAGTAAGCTTCATAATTTTCTTTGTTTGTGTAATTCAGTCAGCTTCATCATTTTCTTTGTTTGTGTAATTCAGTAAGCTTCATCATTTTCTTTGTTTGTATCGTTCAGTAAGCTTCAAATTCTTTTTCATCTCCAGACATCAATGTATCAAACTGATAGCCAGATCTTTTAGTCCAACATTTAGAAGGAAGATATGTCGTAACACAATTCCCAGCACTCCATCACAGAGTGAAAGTCATCACCAGCAACATCCATATTGCAGTCTTCCTATACCACAGTGCAACACGGCCAGACCACAGCACAACAACACAGCAAGGCACGGCACAACGCAGGGCCAATCACAAGAATACGACATACAACACAGCACAACACACACACAACACAACACAACACAACACAACACAACACAGTCAGGCACGGCACAACTGAGGGCCAATCACAAAAATACGACACACAGCACAGCACAGCACAGCACAGCACAGCACAGCACAGCACAGCACAGTCAGGTACGGCAAAACACAGGGCCAATCACAAAAATACGGCACACAACACAACACAACACAACAACAAACAAAACATAAATCAACACAACAAAACACAACACAACACAGCAAGGCACGGCAAAACACAGGGCCAATCACAAGAATACGACTCACAACACAACACAACACAACACAGCACAACACAACACAACACAGCACAGCACAGCACAGCACAGCACAGCACAGCACAGCACAGCACAGCAAGGCACGGTATAACACAGGGCCAGTCACAAGAATACGACTCACAACACAGCACAGCACAGCACAACATGGCACAACACAACACAACAAAACACAACACACAGCAAGGCACGGCACAACACAGGGCCAATCACAAGAATACAACTCACAACACAACACAGCACACACAGCACACACAACAAAACACAACACAACAAGGCACGGTATAACACAAGGCCAATCACAAGAATACTACTCACAGCAAAACACAACACAACACAGCACAGCAAAACACAACACAGCACAGCACAGCACAGCACAGCACAGCACAGCACAGCACAGCACAGCAAGGCAAGGCACGGCAAAACACAGGGCCAGTCACAAGTATACGGCACACACAACACACAGCACAGCACAGCACAGCACAGCACAGCACAGCACAGCACAGCAGCAGGCACGGCACACACACAGGGCCAGTCACAAGAATACGACACACAACACAGCACACAACACGGCAAGGCACGGCACAACGCAGGGCCAATCACAAGAATACAACACACGCAACGCAACAACGTAAACAACGCAACTCACAACGCAACGCAACGCAACACAAACACAAGGCACGGCACAACGCATGGCCAATCACAAGAATACGACACACAACACACACACACAGCACACAGCACAACACAACACACAACACAACACAACACAACACACACAACAACACAACACAACACAACACACACAACACAACACAACACAACAAGATGCTCATACAACGCAGTGCAAGACACGACAGACTTCCGTGTGCAATAACGTCAGACTTCCGTGTGCAATAACGGCAGACCTCAGTGTGCCATAACGACAGACTCAGTGTGCAATAACGGGCAGACTCGGTGTGCAATAACGGCAGACCTCAGTGTGCAATAACGGCAGACCTCAGTGTGCAATAACGGCAGACCGTAGTTTCACGTACGAAAGTAGCAGACATTAGTTTTCAAACACAAAAGTGGACGACATGAGAGTTTCGTACGAAAATGTGGCAGATCTTAATTTTGTATGAAAAAGTGGCAGATCTTAATTTCGTATGAAAAAGTGGCAGACCTTAGTTTCATTTACAAAAGTGGACGACATTAGTTTTTCGTATGAAAAAGTGGCTGATTTTAGTTTCATATGAAAAAGTGGCAAATCTTGGTTTCATATGAAAAAGTGGCAGATTTAGCTTCATTTACAAAAGTGGACATTAGTTTCGTATGAAAAAGTGGCAGACCTTATTTCGTAGAAAAAGTGGCAGATCTTAGTTTCATATGAAAAAGTGGCAGACCTTCGTTTCATTTACATAAGTGGACAACATTAGTTTCGTATGCAAAAGTGGCAGAACTTAGTTTCGTATGCATGAGTGGAGGACATTAGTTTTGTGTGAGATAAGTTAAGGTAAGGTAATGTTGCTTATAGCCCAGCCGACCACAAAGGGCCATATCAGGGCTGTCACCACGTCGGAGTCAACTCACAAGTCATTCATTCATTCACACAGTTTTGTATGAAAAAGTGACAGACACTAGTTTCATATACAAACTGCAGACTCTAGTTTCCTATGAAAAGGGGGCAGATGTTAGTTCCGTTCTTTCAGCTCTGAATAGGAATGTCGGTGTCGTCGGCTCCTGACAGTCGTATTTAGAGACAACAATCCGTCGTCAGAGAGTGAAGGCACTGTTGGAATCATCGTGTTCAGAGTCAGAGTGGGAGCTTAGGTGATTCCGGCACGTGTTGTCTGGCATTGTGACAACGGAAGAAAACGCTCGGACAATGAAGAGAGGGGACTTAAGTTTGCTAGGCTTGTGTTCAAACATGTATGTCGTGTTGATTCAGGGACAATATATGCCAACATGAAGTAATACATTTACTGACATTCACGCAGTTCATTGGGAGTGTTTAATTTACACGCTGTCCAAGATGGGTGTTGATGGTGTTGACAGCGTGAGCGTCACTGCCATGCAAGAACAGTCCTGTTCAACGACCATCAATAACGGAAGTGACGACTGTTGCTGATCTGTTTACAAGGTCACGACAGAGGAACACTAATTAACTGCCACATTTCCGGCACATAATGGAGGAAAAACGTTCATGTTCATTGAAGAAGAAGACTGTTACCATAATTGTCTCTATTTTGATAATTGATAAGCATGACATGACAACATTTATGATGTTTGTATTTTAAAAGAAAAACAAAAACAACAAACAACAAAACTGATACACAACGATCAATCTTCATAACTGGTTTTAAACGGGATTTAATGTATTTCCAGCAGATAAGAGTGACAAACAAATTACAAGCCAAAAACACAAATCATTTTGACTCTTAGGTCTTCTTCAGGCAAGATAAACAACACTCAGGACAATGAAAACGAAGAAACGCCCATCTCGTGCCGAATTTGAGGAGATAAGTGATTGCTCGTTCTTCGTCTTCATTGTCATTGCCCTCAATGTTTGTTTTATCTTGCCCATAGAAGATAAGTGATTGCTCGTTCTTCGTTGTCATTGCCCTCAGTGTTGTTTTATCTTGCCCGTAGAAAAAGTGATTGCTCGTTCTCGTTCTTCGTTGTCATTGCCCTCAGTGTTGATTGCTCGTTCTTCGTTGTTATCTTGCCCTCAGTGCCGTAGAAGACCGAAGAAGGGTCAAAACGCGTCGCGATTTGTCTTGGAATTCGCCTGTCCCTGTTGACTGACGGATTTCTTATTTCAATTTCCATCTGCAGTCATCTCACTTTGAAACTGAATTCATAACTGGTGTTTGGGAATGCGAGGATGATGAAGGTTATGTCGGCAGAACAAACTAAACTGTACCAGAACACTCACGGTTTGAATCGATTCTTCTTCTTGTGTCCTGCCTGACGGTCCTGTTCACAAGTCGCAGGGACAGTCGTCTCTCTGTCGGGATGGCAGACTCTTTCGGTGTCGCTAGATTTGGAATTCTTCTCCTTCTTCTTACACTCAGACAAGAACCCCTGAGTCACTGACGAAGACTGACGTACGGCGGAGGCCCTCCAGAGATCCATAGAGCTTCTCCCTCGTCGATGTGTCAGCAGGCCAGGTCTCTGCTCCTAGCTTTTGATGTGTGGGACAGTCCTGCAGGGAGTGTTCCACAGTCATTGGGGGCTGTACTGCATGGGCACCCTGAAGACTTGCTAATGTAGAAGTCTGGAGTGCCCTGAGCACAGTCTCACAATGCTCACTTGGATCTGGAATGATTCCCAGAAACGGAGGGGCCATCAGCAGGGCAGTCTTCCGAAGAACGTCATTTGCCGACATTTCCGTCGGATACAGGTGAAATGTCTCTGGAACTAGTCCACCCGGATTCTGATTTTTTAAAAAATAAAAGGTTCCATCACGATCTTTGTCCCGTGATGATGGCGTCGTGCACACTGAGGGGGCGCCGCCTCCTGAGGACCTCCGCCAGCTGGGCCCAGCGTCCTTGCAGTCCCCAACATCCAGGTCATCGCCTAACTGTGCAGCCCATGTCCACGTCCTCAGTGTGACGTCATCTGAAGTGGGCCGCTGCGGCCTTTGGCTGAAGACCCCTGGTTGTGTGCTGCATTCAACGTACGAGCCCTTAGCTTGTTTTGCTTTGTCCCAGCACCATCAGAGGGCCCAACATCCTAGAATGTCAAAGTCCGTCTAAGCTACTATTTTTTTTTCTTTTTACGTGTGTGTGTGTGTGTGTGTGTGTGTGTGTGTGTGTGTGTGTGTGTGTGTGTGTTGTACGTGCGTACGTGCGTGCGTGCGTGCGTACATGGGTGCGTGTGTGCGTGCGAGAGAACGTGCGTGCGTGTGCGTGTGTGCATGCGTGCGTGTGTGTGTGTGTGGGGGGGGGGGGAGGGGGAGGGGGGGAGGCGGCGCGAGCGCGCGCGTGCGCGGCGCGCGCGTGTGTGTGTGTGTGTGTGTGTGTGTGTGCGTACGTGCCTGCAAGCATGCGCACACGTGTGTACGTTGTGTGTGTGTGTGTTTAGTTGTGTTGTTATTTGTATTTGCCTTTGCGTCTTTTTGTTTTTTTTGTTTTTCAGGTTCTTTTTTTTTTTTTTTTTTTGGGGGGGGGGGGGGGGGGGGGGGGGGGGGGGGGGGGGGTTTTTTTTTTTGGCGAAGGGGGGGGGGGGGGGGGGGGGCTCCGTTGAAGTCAAGAACGATCTTAGGGTGTCCACCTCGACATTTTGTGAGAACCTCTCCACTGAGAAGACCAGGGACACTTCTCATGCGTTGGATGGTGCGCGATCCTGTCTCCACACTGTTCCCACCTCACACTCCAAACTGTGGTCAGAAGCCAGCCAGACGTTAAGCCACTCACACCAAAGTCTGCAGCAAACTGGCTCCTCCTTCAGCTCTTTGAAGGTCGGTGCTCTGAGGAATCATGCTGTGGGACCCATTGTGCCTCCTCCAGCTGGAATTTTCTCATGACATAGACGGCCTCTGAACCATTTCTCTTTCGTGGACTTCACTTGGTCCTTGCCGACATCACACATCCCGAGCCAGGCACCTCTCCCGTTCACTGTTTGACGTCTTGAAGGGAGGACCCGGGTCCTCTTCACTGTGCTGGCTTGTACACTACCTCACCATTAGCAACTTCCTCCGCCCTGTTCAGGATTGCTTCTTCTTCTTCTTCTTCTTCTTCTTCTTCTTCGTCGTCGTCTTGTGTGTGTGTGTGTGTGTGTGTGTGTGTGTGTGTGTGTGTGTGTGTGTGTGTGTGTGTGTGTGATTGTGATTCAAGATTCAATAGTTTAATGCCTTTGAAAACCGTAACAGGTTTTATATGACACAAAAATAAATAGAGGGAAGATAAACGAAACCAAATGACGAAATACAAATATTCATGCTTGTTGTTGTATCCAACTATCATTATGTTATATCAAGTTGTCCTTGTCATACATTTTACCTTATCGACACTTTGAAATAGCATACACATATTTTGAGATCTCGCTGATAAGTACGTCATTTGATATTAAGATAGATGGCAGCGCATTTTGTATATTGTATTTGTCTCTGATGTGTTCTAAAAACTGCCTCCTTATATCGTATATATTTAGTACATTTATCTAAGAAATGAATTTCGTCTTCTACTTTATTACATTCCAAACACAGTCTTCTTTCTCTTGGTGTCTTAGTATATCTACCTTTTTTCGATTTTAAGATCGTGACAAGAAATCCTTAATTTACATAATGCTTGTTTTTGATTGAAGCTTATGAAAGAGTTTGCTAAATATATGTTCCATTCTGTAATCTGTAGTAATAATGTCATAAAATTTTAGTTTTGATTCTGTTTCTGATTTTTTTCTTTTCCAAAATAATACATATTCATCTTTTAGTTTATTCTTGACCACATAACACAACTTGCTAATATTACAAGTATGCTGGTTATTCCAAACATACTTCAATCCCATTAGGCTGAGAATTTGTTTGACAAATTTAAACCAAGGTGTTTGATGATCTTCTTTGTTTAACATGTTAGTGTATGTGATTTTGATAAGCGAGTTGTCTTCAGATTCTAAAACACGATACCAAAACTTTAGTATCTGATGGATTATTGTTAGGCTAATTCGAAAACTTCCGAGTTCTCCAATTACAGCTAAGTTTATAGCTTATTGTGTACACCTACCATTTGCTTGAAGAACTCGTGTTGAGTATATTCATGTGGTAAACTATTTAAAAGGCAATGATTAAATAGATTATCTAAATTGAAATTATCATTTAATTTTAAGCAAAAAGGTAGCCATACATCCGCGCCATACATTAATGTTGGTGCAATAAGACTATCAAACAACTTTAGAACAAATTTAAAATTAATATTTTTGATTTTTAAACGCTTTTTTTTTTAGGAATATGTTGCTTTATTACCTTGGTTACTTGGATGTTCCGCTGCGATGTCAAGTTTTTCCTGATTTATGAAATATTATTCCAAGATATTTGTACTGTTCTGCTGTTTCAATGAAATTTGTACCACATTTAAAAAATAACCGAGTTTTGGGTTCTGTTTTGGAAAATATAGTTTTCGTCTTTTCGATGGTAATTAGTAGCCCCCACTCTTTACAATATAAACATAATTGGCCTAATTTTGATTGTAAACCTAGTTTCAATGTTGCAAGGAGTACGAGATTGCCTGCATACAATAAAGCAGATACTCTTGTATTGCTCGAATGATCCAGTGATGGTGAATCCTCAGCTGGAATCTTGTTTGTTAGATCGTTTATAAACATATCAAATAATGTTGGACTCAAGGAGTTTCATTGCAAAATTCTTCTTCGTACATATACTGAATAGCAGGCTCCATTTTTACCAACTGAAAAGATTTGTGCATTTGTGTGCATGTTTTTGACTAAATCAAACCATCTACCCCGAATGCCAAATCTTTGTAATTTTATTAATAACCCTTCGTGGGAAATGTTATCAAATGCTTTCTGAAAATCGACAAAGCATGTATATAATCTGCCGTTACGCGATTTTAATGTATGGTCTACTATACGTTTTTAAGACAAAAATATGATCTGCAGTTCTGTGGTTTCTTCTGAAACCTGCTTGTACATTAGATAAAAGATTATTTGATTCCAAATGATTGTTTATTGAGTATTTAGTATGCACAATTAAGAGTTATTCCCCTGTAGTTGCTAGGATTCGTTTTGTCTCCTCCTTTGTAAATAGGAACCGAAAGGCCCCTTTCCCATAAATCTGAATATTGACCAGTTTTTAAAATTAAATTAAAATGTTTTTCAATGTGGGGTAGCAATTCTGAAATCCCAGTTTTTTTAAAAATTAATTCCTTATCCCGTCTATTCCAGGAGATTTCTTCTTTTTTTAAAAATTCTTGATTACTTTTAGGATTTCTATATTTGATATCTCATAATCTACATGAACGTCACTCAGAGCTGCTTTCATACCTTTATTCTCTTGATTCTCCTCTATTACTACTTCTTTATTTTCTATTTCAACTTCTTTTACTATTAATTTTTCAATATGTGTCATCCATCTTTTGACTGGTAGGTGTTGTGTGTGTTCTTGAGTCTCCATGGTTTGTAATTCCTTTAAGGTTTTCCAAACTGCATTTGGATTTTCAGACAAGTTTCTATTCAATAAAGTTATTAAATTGGCTTGTACAGCCTCTTTTTCTTTCTAATAATTTTGTTATATGTTTTCCTTGCAACGAAATATTTTTGGTGAAGTATTTTGTTAATGGCTGTCTGTTTAGTGCGTTTAACAAAGATTTAGTTTCTAGACGTTGTACTGACATTCCTTATCAAACCACTTTTTATTCTTTCTTTTTCTTTTCTTCCATTTCCTTTTTGTTCTATAGGCAATACTTTGTTTGCCAGTGTCATGCAGCATTTGTGTGAACTCTTGAACGACATTATTCACAACAGTCGTGGATTAAAATGCTTCTCGTCATCTGTTATCATAATGTCATTAATTGACTTAATGCGTTTTTTCATTTCTGAAGATTTTAATACCCTTAGGAATTTCATATCCGAGTTTTCATCCCAAAAGAACATTACATTTTTATCCTGCGAGTCATGGTATTCTATTTCTACATGATCTTTGTCAGTTAACTGGCATTCAGTTTTGTATGGAAGATGTTGATTAATTTTTAACGATATTGGGCAATGGTCTGATTAATCTGTTAAATTATGAACTGTCATGTCTATTATGTCCTTCAGTAATTTTTGTGAACACATGAAAAACAGTCGACCACACTGCAGCCTTTGGGGTGAAGCAAGTATATTGCCCCTGCAGATCGCCCAGAGTCCTCCCATTTAAAATGCACATGTTACAGCCAATGCACAGGGATGAAAGTTTTTTCCCGTATTTATGAACACATTTATCCATTGAGCATCCGTTTGCTGTATCACTAAAAGGATAATCTTCAGGCAAAGATATATGTTGCTTTCTCTTTCCATTGTAATGAAATCAGGAATCGTTCCTGATCTGGCATTAAAGTCACCACCTAGTATTACTTGTTCGTTCGTAAATGATAATTTTACAAGATCAGCTTCTATATTATCCCAAATTTTATTTGTGTAATCTTTTCCAAAAGATGAATTTTCGGATGGTATAGATACACTTCCTGTATAAAAATGTTTTACCTGTTACTTTCATTTTAAACCAAACAATGTCACTATTATTCTGAGGTAATAAAGTGATAAATCCTCTTAGGTGTTGCTTATAATTAAAAAAAAAAATTGAAATCCCCTCTGATGCTTTCTGAGCCTTTGCTCTTTTAGAACGCCAGTAATGTATACCAGGTGCAAATTTGGTATTGTATTTTGCTGTTAGAGTCCTTATCCAAATGCGTTTCCTGTATGAATATGATGTCGTATTTCGATATTATTTCAATTACCTCATCCTCTTCAAATTTATGAGTTTTTCCATAATTGTTTCTTTGAAACCTTTTATGTTCCAAGATATATTTTTTATATCATTAATCCTCATTGTCATTTATGGGTGGGTGTTTGCTCATGTTGCAGTGTGTAATATCAGGGTGATTTTTTCTTGTTGGGGTTATTTTGTTTATCTATGTATTTATTGCACATTCTCAGTTGTAGTATCTATCTTATTTTCCCCATGTTTTGTAGTCGTGAGGTCCCCCTTTTCTCACATTATCTCTCGTATCGTCCATGGAAGTAGAAATGCTGATTTCTGTTCTCGACTTCATTTCTGTTGTTTCTTTCCCGTTCGTCTTGGTAACTTTCGTCACGATTATGGTCGTAGGCACGTTGGTTTCTGTAATTATCCCAATTTTTGACTTGATTTCCTTCCCCCGTTCCATTGTAGCTTTTCTGTTTGGCAGAGTTGAAGAAGTCTTGTTCTCTGTATTCATACCCCATTTCTGCCTCGGTTTCTTCCCCTGTCTCCATGATAGCTTACACGTGGTTCATGGTTGTAGCTGTCTTGTTTCGTGAAACCCTCTCCGTTTCTGTGTCGGTTTTCTCCCCTGTCTCCATTGTATCGTTCATATTGTTTAGTTTTGTAGAAATATTGTTTTCTGTAACCATCTCCATTTCTGAGTCGGTTTCCATTTCTGATGTCACGGTAGTTTTCGTATTGTTCATTGTTGAAGAAGTATTGTTTTCTGTGATCATCTCCATTTCTGTGTCGGTTTCCTTCTCTGTCTCTATGATAGTTTTCGTACTGTTCATTGTTGTAGGAATGTTGTTTTCTGTAATCATCCCAAGTTATGACTGGGTTCCTTTTTCTGTCTCTGTAGTAGAATTTTATGTTTACAGGGCTGTAAAAATCTTGTTCTCTGTCCTCATATCCATGTTGGTCTCGGTTTGTTTCCCTGTCTCCATGGTAATTTTCATGCTGCACAAAGTCGTGCAAGTGCTGGGGAATTCCGATTGTCTCTTTTTGTACCACTTAGATGTTGGTCGGTCTTGCATCATTGCATTACGTCTTTCGTTGATTTCTAGCTCTCTTTGGTATTGGTGTCTGACGAAGCGCTTTTTTTCTTTCTCCTCTTCAGTGCTGTAAGCCTCCTTCTGTTCTCGGAAATCTCTTGTTGTCCTCTTTTTAGTAGATTCTTGATGCCTCGACTCATGTTCTGTTTGTTTCACATGCTCCTTGTGTTTCTGTTTTTCCTATACAACATAATGAATCTGTCGTCCGATGTTGCCGGCTATAAGGCCTGATCCTCTTGGGTTGGGGTCAATTTCATCCTCCATGGCGTTTTGTCTCTTTCTTAGGTTTTCATGTTGCAGAAATGTCACATCGTCTTTTGACTTGAGTTTCGCAAATACCATTGCATAAATATCTCTTTCTTTCCATCCAACTCTTCGTCAAGCGTAGGGATGGTGTTGCTGATGACCACTTTCGACTTTGGACATTGCTTTTTGATGTTACTGACGCATTTTACCTCTTTTTTTTTGCTGGTTTTCTTGGGTGACGCCTTTCTGAGATTGTTGATTCCTATGTGAAAAAAAATCACATCAGGATCTTTTTTGTTTTTCATATTCAGTCTGTTGCATTCCTCTATTGTTGGAACTTTCGTCATTGAAACCTTTAACCCATAGGACTTCCCCAATCGTTCTGGGTTGATTCCACGTAGGGTTGAGTCATGTATGATGTGGAGAGTGGGTAGTTCCTGACCTTGTTCCTCTCCAATAGAACTCTCCTCGTCTGAGTCAGTGCTTGTGATGTCACTCTGGGAGTCTAGGCAATGACTGTCAGAAAGGGAATGGGCGTGGGTAAGGTCAGGATGTGAGTCTTCTTTTGCATCTTTTGTTTCGGTTTCATCTTTTTTCCCTTTTGGATGCGGAGATTCGATAAGCATCTCAGATGATGTTGTCATAAAGTTGCCATTCTGTTCTTTCTCATTTCCTTCTTTGAGCTTCCTTTTTTGTCCGTGTGTGATAGATGGTGCGTCCACAGTCTTTGTTGGTTTTTTCAAAGGGGTGTGTCTGTGAACGTTGGCCTTTTGAGTATGGTTTTGTTGGGCGAGTACGACCTTTGGTTGATTATCTAGTCTTTCTTGCACAGCATGAATTATTTCTGCGAATGCGTCGCCCCCTCGTTTCGTCTGAATGTTGCAACTGTTCAGCGAGTTTTACAATGGCTCGTTCCATGTTTTGTAGCAACATTATCTGTCTTTTGGATGTGCGCTCCTGTCAGCTCATACAGAGTGTTGTCATTTGTCCCTTTGGACGTGGTGTGTTCTGACTGTTCATGCTGCAAATCATCTTTTCTTTCAATCGCTTCCGTCATTTCGTCTTCGATGTTTTTGTTATACAAAGGTCGTGCGCATATCTGACATGTAAATTTCTTTGCGTTTTGCAAATATACAAACTTGGAGTGTGTGTGTGCGTGTGTGTGTGTGTGTGTGTGTGTGTGTGTGTGTGTGTGTGTGTGTGTGTGTGAGAGAGAGAGAGAGAGAGAGAGAGGAGAGAGAGAGAGAGAGAGAGAGAGACGAGAGAGAGAGAGAGAGAGAGAGAGAGAGAGAGAGAGATCTTCAATCCTGTCGCCATGATGAAACCCACAGTGTCCTCGACGTCTTGACAGCTGCCCCAAAGCGCATCTAGAACTCTGCACCCTCTGGCCAGGTTTGACGCCATAGAACATCATGGGCTGGACAGTGCTGGAGGATGTGTTCAGGGGTCTGAGATCCAGTGCCACATGGACATTCGTCTGTGTGGGCAATTGTAGCGAAATTCTCGAACAATTTGCATTCAATATGTGTTGGTAAACTGAGATATGATTAGCTGTAATTTCATGCAGCTAAATTAGTAAGTGTTCATGTTGCACTTGGTGGCAAGTTAAATTGTTTGAAAACAAAACTAGAACTTTTTTTGTATGGTTAGTCTTTTCAAATGCAGATGATTCTATTTATCCTTTCTCGTCATAGCGAAAGAAGGGATGTAGTTATTACGAAGTCGTAAAACAGGCGATACGTAAGTTATGGATCGACCAGTCGGAAGACCGTAACCACGGAGATCCAATGCCTTAACGACAACATTTTTTGCATCGACATTGCGAAGAACGATGGGGCGACAGTCCAGGAATAACTCCTTGCAGACCTGCGAAACCACAAGTCTTCAACGACTTGGCGAATGTATGAAGACACGTTCAAGCCACTGATGAATGTGGCATCGTTGCGGATGGCATTCGCTGCCTTGAACGAATCATCTAGACATTCATTTGGACGGAGGTACGTAGGCAAAATTATTGTCGCTAGCCAACTCCATTATTTTTGCAGATCAAAACATCGGAAGGAGATCATGATGGTAGAAATAATATAAAACCATTATAATCAAATATTCCTGGATTGGTAAGCCAATGTTAGTCATCATTATATTGTGTTGTCTTGTTTTGACATCAATCATACTTATAATCATTGTTCGTATGATTAGGAGAAGTTGGTAAGATTCGGAAATTCGAGCAAGAGAAGACAACTCTTGAAAGTATCATTGTGCAGTAGTTAAGTTTGCATACAAATGTAAACAAAATGTCCATTTTAGGATAGGGTTAGTGTTCGATGTAAGGGAGGAGCTTGCGTGTGTATGGAATCGACGTGCGACTTTCGTACAACCATTTAGTAGGCATATGATTGCCACAGGTTTTCGTTTTCGTTTCTACTTTTTTCAACTTTCACTTCATCTTCCGAGCTGTGACTGGAGGTGGAACTGGGGGCGTGGACGATCCTACTCTACCTCATGGTGAAAGCTACCTCGACGAGTGGCAGCAACGTTGAAGTCGACATGGCACAGTGAAGCACACACACCACTGGACCAAGACAACTTTTGTGCCAAGACCTGCTGCAGCTAAGTGCCGAACACTTTAGTTACCATACCATACAATATCGCACTCTCACACAACACAGATTATGAAATTGATGTAGATTTATTGGAGAGACAATAATAACGTTTCGATGTTACCAGTTCATCATCATCATCATAAAATTTATCATTATTTTTTATCTTTTTATTTGAAATAAAGTTCCTAGAATTCTATCATCGCTGTTCACGTTGTTTGCTTTGAAATACGTACGGACAGTGGAAGCGAGGCAACGTAACACAACAATTCCCACACTAAACACATTCAGCTAAAAACACTTGCACGGATCGAAACTCATAACGATGACAGCAATCTTAATTCGGCTGAGGTGGCTCAGCAGTCGGCAGAGGCCAGTTCGCAGTCTGAAGAGGATTGTTTGCTGGTATCTCTGAGCTGATGGATTGGATCAGCACTACTGTCTGCACCCGCCTTCTTTTCCCCTGGCTTTGGTGTTGGTTGTGGATAATAGTTAGGGCCTCTCTGTAGGTCAGTGGGTGGCTGAACTGCTCCATATTGCTGCATGCCTCGGACAGAGCGTCAGCCTTCTTGTTCCCAGAGATCTCACAGCAGGATGGAATCCACTGGAGTACAATACTGGTTCAGGATTTCCAGCTGAGCCACCATACCCAGAACACATGTGAGGTGTGGTCTTCAGAGTGTAAATTAGTGCTATAAATATGAAAAAAAAAACCCGCATCTCTAAGATGACATCCAGACAAAAGTTTTGTGAAGCCCCAAAAAAAGCTCTGTCAGTTAAGAAAATGTCCGCTAAATAATATCTCAGCGAACGTCTGCCGATACCAAGTCAGTCTGAGGGACAATTTTTTGGTGACAGAACTTCTCGGAGGGTACTAATTTACACTTAGCACCGTTCAGCGTGTGTGTGGCAAAATTCGCCGTGGCGCTCAATCCTAATACGATGATGTGCAGTGGACCGGGCATTGAGCATAAATCTGGCCTGAAGTTACCGGACAGTTGATGGATGGGTGGGTGGAGGCAGGAAAGGGAGGGGAGGGAGGGGACGTGAGGGAGGGCTAGAGGTTGTGGGGGGGGGGGGGGGAGCAGTGCCACCAGACATGTAACAGCTGAAGGCACGAACCTGCACGGGATGAGGCCGAAGAATTGATGAGGACTGTCGCTGGACGGACATGGTGGCACCATCCGGAGGGACAGCTCATTCAACACTGGCTCCGCGCGACAAAAAAATTATTGTCATCAGTAGGGGGCTTTTGTAGTGGTGTCCTGTGTATGTCGGATCAGAACAGGCGCACCTGAACACCACCGAAGTGACTCGGCAGCAATGCAGAGTGTTCTGGTTACATCTGACGAATTGACACTGAGTGCTCCCTGTGAATTGGTCAGTACCGGAGCTGCGGCGGATCGGGGTCAGAATGTGGCTGTGGACGCGGGTGGGGGTGGGGGGGGGTGGGGAGGAATGAGAGCGGCGTGGGAGCCAATGCCATTGAGGAGGCACAGAAGGCAGACAGCAAAAAAAAAAAAAAAAAAGAAAAAAAAAGCGAGGGGGGGAGGAAGGAGAGGCATAGGGATGGGAGATGTGAGAGAGAAGGGGGGTGGGTGTGAGGGGTGTGGAGAGGCATAGAGATGGGAAAGGGGAGAGAGAGAAGGGGGGGGTGTGGGGTGAGGGTGGGGCTGCAGCGAAGGAGGGCCAGAGGGCAGACTTTGATGTTTCATTGTCATTACCGAACGGTTTTCTTTAACAAAGAGAGAGAGAGAGGGGGGGGGGGGGGGGGTGGGCGGAGGGGGGCAACAGATGTGATATTTCATTGTCATTACCGAACGGTCTTTTGACAGGGGGGGGGGGGGGGGGGGAGGGCAACAGGGTTATAAAATTCCCTCTTTCTTTCTTTTACTAGCTACACCACAGCGTTATTCCCCATGATCAATGGAATCAAAGCATACTCAACATATAACAAAAAGAATTTCAGATGTCCTCACAAATATGAGTACTCCGTTAGCATTACAGTAATAAACAATCAAACAGAAAATGTGATATTATAATGTGATTCGACCATCCACTTGTCAAGCGATGATATTTTGAACTTCTCCAAATATTTTGATAAGTATTTGCGGATTAAGTGTCTTTTATAACAGATTTTGACAGTGTGTATGGACTGATTTCAGTGCTTGCCTGTAAGTTGTAGCAAGTGATTGGACTTTGCAATCGCATAAGATGCTAGCTAAGAAGAAACATTGTTTTAAAAGAAAGATCGCGTCTGAAACACTCTCATTTTGCGATCAACCGCCTAATGCAGTACTTTGGAAAGCGAATGAGAGAGAGAGGAGAGAGAGAGAGAGGAGAGAGAGAGAGAGAGAGAGGAGAGGGAGAGCGAGGGAGAGAGAGGAGAGAGAGAGAGATGGAGGAAGGACCGAGGTGGAGTGAGATGCAAGCTTTCGCATCAACACATCTTCTCTCTCTCTCTCTCTCTCTCTCTCTCCTCTCGCGGTGTGTCAATTCCAACATTTTCATTGGAAGATGGACCCATCGACTAAGCAGT
>JADBJO010008723.1:0-10000 GCA_016801955.1 Conus betulinus
CAGATGATCATGGCCCAGGTCCCACTTTGCATCTAAGTAGAGGTCAGAAGAGGTCATTGAAAGGTCGATGGCGGAACTCCTTTGTCTTTTTTTGTCAATTCGGGTAAATTCTGCCATCGTTTAATAGTGTCAGGTTCGAGTCAGTGACTATGTTTGCCAGGTGGGCTCCAGTATTCTGGGTCTGTCCAGCATCCCATAGTCTGTGGCTGACATTGAAGTCGCCGGCCACAACCCAGCTGCAGGAGTTTGTGTCTAGTCTTTTGAGCCAGGCTACATCTTCCTCAGTGCTACTTCCACCAGGGTAGTAGACGTTGACCAGGTTGGTTTGTCTGTTTCCCCTCGTGGGGATGCTGATGGCACAGGTTGAGAGTCGACTTTTAACTTGGCCTGTGGATACATCGAGGTCGGTGTATGTCAGTTTTTCTTGCTGACATGTGGCAACCATAATTCGCTCTCCTTCCTGTCATGCAAACAGGGGGGTAGTAGAATCCCTCCAGGAATGGGAGGGCATTACGTTTGACGTTGAGAGACTGTAGCATCAGCACGTCCACGCTGGGTTGGTTTCGCAGGTAGTCAGTGAGGAAGGGGACCTTCCCACTGATGGACCTGCAATTCCATTGCAGGATGGACAGCTTTTGCTTCAGGCCTCTCGTGTCTTTTTTACTGTTGGGAGGGACTGCCATGGTTGGGCGATGTCAGGGTGGTCAGAAGGCCCCGCACAGCCTGCACTTGGTCTCCACTGAACAGGGCCACTACCTTTACCAGCAGCTCCATCAGGTCAGCGACGCCTGCTGGCCTCGTCTCCATCTTTTGTTCCAGTGCCTCCAGTCTCCTTCTAAATCCAGCATTCTCCTGGCGGAGTTTACAGTTCTCTTCTTCCAGAACCTTTACTCTTTCAGTGTCGCACCTTTGGCTTTTCTCTGTGTCATTTGGTTGGTATTTTTAGCGACATTCTCGTTGCAGGGTGCCTGTCCTTTGGTGGCTTGTGGTACATGATTGTCGTTGAGCTCCATGTTGGTTGCTTTTGCTAGGGGGTTTTATGGGTGTTGGAACCCTTTGCGATGGCTGCAGCATAGCTGATCCCTTCTTTTCTCCAGCTGGTCTTAGAGAAATTTCAAGCTTTTCATGTTTTGGGGGGTCAGTCTCTCGGGCCATCTCGAGCTTTGCTGCCCGGTGGGCATGTGCCATCGGCACGTATGTTTCAGCCCGGATCCTGTTGGCCCTCAGCCACTGCTCTTTTGAAGGACATTTGACACTTTTGGCTGAGTGTTCTCCTTTGCAATTTACACAGCGGAGTGCAACAGCTGTGCAGGATGCACCATTGTGTCCTTTTTGCCCACAGGTTGGGGCAAGTTTTACCGTGGGTGCAGTGCTTATGCACATGTACAAATCTGTGGAATGCATAGCACTGGATGGGTCTCCTAAGGAAGGGGACTACTGGGTACTCTTGTTTCCCCAGAATAATTAGGGTCGGTAGTTCTCGTAGTTCGAATTTGACGTGGAATTTCTTCAGTTCCAACCCGTCATATCGCTTCATTCACGTGGCCGCCCGAATTTTGCACTGGATGGCCTCGCCATGTGCGTCCACTGCACCTCCCATGGCTTGTAGGAAAGCTTCTTTGCTGACATTGAGGGGAATTCCCTTTACCACTCCATCTACTGTAGGGGTGGGGATGGAGCAATGTACTGCTATTCCCTCTATTTCTTTGATTTGACTTAATTTTCTTTGTTGCAGGTTGCTGATGCAGCCCACAATCATTTGTCTCCATGTTTGCTTTTTCTGATGGTGCCGACAGGTCCCACCAGTTTTTTCAAATGTTCCCACATGTGGAAACTTATTTTTCGGAGGGGTTTCCCCTTTTTCAAATCCTCCACCACGACAGGGCATTCGTGGTGGATTGGATTTAGTTGGGGTGCCCCTGAATTGTGTACTGCCTTTTGGGGGAGTGCATTTCTCCTCTTTTTTCTCTTTACCAGGGTATAGCCATCCATTTCGGGCTGACTATCTTGGACGTCGGGAGGCGGTTCTTCCCTATGTGTGTCATTGTCTTCATCATGGGAAGGCGATTCTTCCCCGTTTGCGTCATTGTCTTCCTTATGGGGAGGCGATTCTCCCTCCTGCATGTCATTGTCCTCTTCATTTGGGGTAGGACAGTCTCTTCTGGTCCGTTTAGGACCACTGTCAGCCTTTACTTCATCGTCAGAGAATATTGTCACTAGGGAGCTAGAGGATGCATCACTGAGCGTCCCTTTTTTTTCCAGGCTTTCCAAAGAGTCTGGGAGTACGTCCATTTCTATGCAGAGTAGCCCAGTACAGGGCAGTCCCGCTTTCTCCGAGAAAAAATGATCCTGTTTTGCTGCAATTCTTCCACAATTTCGGAACCGCGTTACACAGCCAAATCTGTGTTTTTCGTCTCTTGGTAGGGGCTACCACGCGCAAGGTCGTTTCACTCGCAGCAGCTTAAATAAATAAGTAAAAAAAAAAAAAAAAAAAAAAAAAGAGAGAGAGAGAGAGAGAGAGAGAGAGAGAGAGAGAGAGAGAGAGAAGAAGAAGAAGGGTGGGAAAGTTTTCCCAGTGTGGTGTATACTTACTGCCCTGTTTGGTGCAGCTCCTCTGGGGTCCAACCTCCTCTGATGGTGCTGGTCCTTTGGGGCCCGAGTCTCCTCTGGTCTTGTGTTGCAGCTCCTCTGAGGTCTCTGGTGATGGTGTCCCCTCTACAGCACAGTCCTCCTCCTCTGATGGTGGTGCTGTAGCTCTGTTGTCTAGTCTCCTTTGAAGCACGGGTCTCCGTAGTCTCCTCCAGTTGTGATTACATTTCCGCAGCATCCCACACACACCGCGTGAATCGCTCTCGGCCGCTTTTTCGACAACGCTCTCAGCAAGCGAGTGGAAAAGGCTGGACGACGTCTCACTCACGCCGCGCGCCTCACTTATATACAGCTTTACTGGACCGCAAAGCTGGCAACGCAGCGCCGCAGGCAAAGTGAGCCTCGCGAGACAGCAAATGACAGAAGTTGTGCTATCTGTCGCAGCTTCTGCGTTGTCTAGCTCGCCGTACGGTCAAAGCGTCCAAACATATTAGGTATCGATGAAAACCTCAGAACCCAAGGAATAAAACGTAATAAATCATATTTGACAATTTTGTGGCTGTGTAAAGTTATTGGCAATTAAAGTCCGAGAATGAAACCACTTTTAACGAGTTTACGTCATACTTTCACTTATTTCGATGACGAAAAGCAAACTGCGTGAAATAATTTTGTAATGACTGAAAAGGTGAGATTTCGCTCTTTTTATACATATAAATTTCATTATCCAAGATGCCGTCTGTGGGGAGAACTTTGTGTTTAAAATTTGACAGAAAACACAACTTGCCTTATCGTCACATGGCCGTCGCCATGTGCTTTTAACACGATTTTCGATAAAATGTCATTCCGTTGGAATGGTCAATCGGATGATAATTTTTATATATTTTCGGTTGCTTTCTACCATAGAAACGAAGTTATTACAAAGATTTCGATAGGAAAGTCCGAATTTCATAAAACAACAATTTAGATCAAAACGCCGACAATGAACAAAGAAGGCGACTCGCTCAAGAGACCGGCGCCGTCAGTCATTTTCGTATAGTCGCATGCTTGTACAGAAAAGATCATAGCCATGCGATATACGAAATGAGAGCTTATGGACTTTACTTTCAATGCACATTCATGGATTCTTTGGATTCTCTCATACTTTTTGTGAAATCAAGAATTATTTACGGTTTGTTCGTCGAACAATTCAAATGGCGCCAAAATTAATTTGGTTGAAATACCAGTTTTAGGGAAAATATGGGTTTCTCAGTTCAACACGATTGTAACGAATAGAATACATTAATTTTTGTGACTTCGGCAACATATACACAACTATGTAGGTTCTGAGGTATTCATGATTTAAGGAATTTACACAATAAAAAATTAGATTCAACCAAGGGAGGTAAGGGGGAAGATAACTCATGAACAAAACATCTCGTGTACGACGGGTGACCAAGAAACATGTACCGTTAGCACCCGGCTACACAGGCAGTGTGGTGCATTTTCCTGGGTGAAAGACCATGTCCCATCTCTTCTCCCACTCTGCAAGCTGGCCAAGATTCCGTTGTAGATGAGCTTGGTCGTCCGGTGATGCAACCACATCATACACAGCTGTGTCGTCCATAGTCTGGCATTGGCAGTCGATAGGTCTGACAGGTAATTGATGTAGACCAGAAACAAGCAGGGGCCAAGTACGCTACTTTGTGATAGTCCAGACTGGACATTGATGAAGTCTGATCGTACACCACTGACTACTACTGTTTGCCTTCAGTCTCTGAGGTAATTTGAGATCCATGTGAGGAGCGCTTCGGATGTCGTAATGGTGTAGCTTGTGGTTACGTGCCGATGTGTCCGATGTAGTCGTGGACATCTCCATTGTATCCCCACCTTTAAACAAAAAAATTCATCTCACCTTCAATTGCCTATTGATCAGATCAATGATTTTGATATTAAACATACCTTGTATTGGAAAAAAATCAGAGAGAGAGAGAGAGAGAGAGAGAGAGAGACGTAGACGTAGACGTGGACGTTTCGTTTTTTATTTGTAAAGGCCATGGCCCATTAGAAGGGGGTAAATACATATCAAAACCGCGCAAGTCAACTCATTTAACTAGCTTAACACATAACTTACTGTTGAGAACTGGCTTCCATAGTCTATCGATCGTCGGCTATCAAGGGACGTCACTCTGGTGTTGTTATGTTAATGCATCCGTTGGCATGTCAATACAGAAGAAGGATTCCACCAAACGGCTGTTTCTTTGAGTATTGCTTGTTTGCTTGTGTTAAGCCTAAAACATAACATATTCTGGCGACGAGGATAAAGATCTTGTACTTCATACAGTATTGAGTGAGGTTTAAACAATGGCAGGTATACTGGGGCATTTACAACCTTTTAAAGAAGGGGAAAATTGGCAAGAATACGTTGAAATTTACGAACATTTTTCGTTGCCAATGACATTGTTGATGATAAGAAGAAGGTGTGTATTCTTTGTTCTAAATGTGGGATCAGGTACGTACCACATTATTAAGAACTTTGCCTGCCTGCAAAACCAGAATCAAAGACATTTGCTGAAGTTTCAGAGCTAGTTAGCAATTATCTCAAGCCCAAACTGTCAGAAGCCAGTGCAAGTCTTCAGTTCTATTCAAGAAGCAGAAAGAAGGAAGAAAGTGTTCAGATGTTTCTGGCTGAACTTCGTCGACTTGCAAGTCCTTGTAACTTTGGTCAGTTTATCACTCGGGCACTGCGTGATAGGTTTATTGCAGGGATCAGCAACGAGCAAATTCAAGAGAAGATTTTATCTGTACCAGATGCTGAGTTGACACTTGATAAAGCATTTCAGATTGCTGAATCCCATGAAGCAGCATGCCGGAATGTGAAGGAGATGCAGGGTTCAGTGGAAGATGCAGCAGATTGTGTGAATAAAGTCACACTGGGCAAGGTGGAGTCTGTGAGGCCACGCCATTTCCAGGACAGGTGGAAAAAGAGTGGTCAGCAACAAGACAGGTGGAAAACTGGATGTTTTCGTTGTGGAGCAGACCATAGTCCAAGGATGTGTCTGTTTAGAGAAAAATATTGTTTCCGTTGTGGAAAGAAAGGTCATGCTAAGGTCAAATGTGATCAGCCACAGAAAATGAAGGAAATGTGAAGAATATCAATGACAGTGATGAAGTAGTGAGGAGATTGATCACATCATTCTGTGTAGTGTTCAGAGCAAAAGGAGTGTAGCACCTATGGTGTGTGAAGTCAGAATTCAAGGACAGCCTGTTGAGTTTGAAATTGACACAGTTCTCCATACACCATTTTGTCAAATAAATTGGTGAAGAAGCTGTTTGGAACCCCCAGCATGGGAAAATCTTCGGTGAAGATTAAGTCATTCACAGGTCATACTGTTAAAGTGCTCGGAATGTTAGATGTCAGAGTGACATTCAGAAATCAGGATGTTGAAAGCAGAGTGCTTGTCACAGAATTCAAACACAATCTGCTTGGTCGTGACCTAACTGAGCAATTAGGGGTGCTGACAGTCAATGTTGTGAAGAAATTGAAACAGACCAAATCAGCACAGTTGTTGACAAATACAAAAATCTGTTTGAAGAAGGTCTGGGCAAAATACAAGGAGTAAAGGCCAAACTACATGTTCAAGATGACGCAGTTCCAGTTTTCTGTAAAGCCAGGTCTCTTCCATATGCTATGAGAGAGAAAGTAGAAAAAAGAACTGCAGCGCTTACAGCAAGATGATGTAATTGAACCTGTTCAGTTTTCAGACTGGGCTGCACCCATTGTTCCTGTCTTGAAATCTAGTGGTCAAGTTCGCATTTGTGGGGGACTATAAAGTGACAGTGAATAGGTATCCAAAGTGGAACAGTATCTATTCCAGCTCTGGAAGACTTAATCACTCAGCTTGGCAAGGCTCTGTCTACCACAAACTAGATTTGTCTCATGCCTACACTCAGATTGAACTTGACACAGAGAGTCAGAAGTTTCTGACGGTCAACACGCACAAGGGACTCTTTCATGTACAAGCGTCTTGCTTTTGGCGTTTCAAGTGCACCAGCAATTTTCCAGCGAGTCATGGAATCAATACTCCAGGGCATTCCAGGTACTGTGGTGTATTTTGATGACATTCTGGTGACAGGTGAAACAACAGAAATGTCATACAAAAACTTGGATGAAGTTCTTGCTAGACTTGACAGTGCTGGTGCCAAATTGAAGAAAGAAAAGTGTGTATTTGGTGCTGAAGAGGTCATTTTTCTGGGCCACAAAATCAGCAAACAGGGGATTGAGCCAGTGGAAGACAAAATACAAGCTCTGGTTCAAGCTAAAGCTCCAGAAAATGTGCAACAATTGAAGGCGTTTTTTGGGACTCTTGAACTATTATGGTCGGTTTTTAAAAAACTTGTCAGCAGAATTGTACCCTCTTCACAGATTGTTGCAAAAGAAGGTCAAATGGGTATGGGGACCAGAACAGCAATTGTGTTTTGAGAAAACCAAGAAAATGATTCTGTCAGCAAAAGTGTTGGTGTTTTATGACCCAAACAAGCCTGTTGTTCTGCATACAGATGCGTCACAGTATGGACTGGGAGCTGTGTGATGTCACATATTATGGAAGATGGGTCAGAACATCCAGTTGGATTTGTCTCAAGAAGTCTGAACGCAGCTGAAAAGAATTATTCACAGCTGGACAAGGAAGGTGCTGCTGTAATTCGGACTGAAGAAATTCCACAAATACCTGTACGGCAAGCATTTTTCACCATTGTGACTGATCATAAGCCTTTAGTGACTCTTTTTTGGTGAAGAAAAACAAGTTCCTGCCATAGCTTCACCAAGGATCCAAAGGTGGGCGCTCCTCTTGGAGCATACCAGTACACTATGCTGTATAGGCCAGGAAATGAGCACATGAATGCAGACTGTTTCTCAAGGCTTCCGCTTCCTGAAACTGAGTTCTCCGAGTCTGATGAAAGAGTTCTGTTGATCGAGGAGCTTGAGGACTGTTCCATTCTGTCAGCAAGGAAAATTTCTGACTGGACAAGACGTGATCCAGTCTTGTCACATGTCCATGAATACCTCCTGCGTGGCTGGCCATCAGATGAAAGGAATCCTGACCTTGCTCCATACCGAATGCGGAAGGATGAACTCAGTGTACAAGATGGGTGCATATTGTGGGGAGCTCGAGTCATTATCCCTCCTCCAGGGCAAAAACAAGTTATGAATGAACTGCATACTGCACATCCAGGGATCTGTCGCATGAAAGGACTTGCCAGGAGTTATGTTTGGTGGCCTAGGATGGATGCTGACTTAGAAACACTTGTACGTACTTGCAGTGTTTGTCAAGAACATCAGAATGCACCTGCTGTTGCTCCACTTCATCTGGGGAGTATCCAGAAAATCCATGGAAAAGGATTCATGTGGATTATGCTGGGCCATATATGGGAGAAATGTTCTTGATTGTTGTGGATGCTTTCTCCAAGTGGATTGAAGTTGCCATCATGAAGCAAACAACATCATCAGCAACTATCAGGAAACTGAAAGAAATGTTTGCTCAGCATGGACTGCCAGACACGCTGGTGACGGACAATGGTACAAATTTCACATCAAAGGAGTTTTCTGATTTTCATGCAGAATAACGGGATCAACCATGTGAAGACCGCACCATATCACCCATCCAGCAATGGGCTTGCAGAACGAGCTGTACAGACTGTCAAAGAAGGCATTGCCAAAACTGAAGGCGACAGTGTGCATACAAAGTTATGCAGGTTCTTGCTGCAGTATAGAATTACACCACAGTCAACCACAGGAAAAAGTCCTGCAGAGCTGTTGTTTCAGCGGAAACTGAAGACTAGACTGGACCTTCTGCATCCCAACTCTGCAAGGGAAGGTTCAGAAGAAACAAAAACAAATGAAGGAAGATCATGACAGAAAGTCACGTGAACGTTCATTTGCTGTTGGCAGTTCAGTTAATTTAATGTGCAGAATTTTGGTTATGGTGCAAAGTGGATTCCAGGAGTTATTGTTAAGGTGTCAGGTCCAGTCTCCTATGTTGTGCAGTTGGAAAATGGGCGTATTGTCAGACGTCATGTTGATCATATCCAGAAACAACACTGCAAGAAGAGAGTATTGCAGAACAAGAGAAGAGAACTGCTGGTTCATGGTATTATCCCCCTGGATCATCATCATCAAGGGTTTCTTTTCCATGTCCAGATTTGCCTGTGTCGGAGAAGGGGGGGATGTCTGCTCCTGTGGAACCATGCAGTACTTCAATGCAGCCAGGTGTGCTGCCACCTTCTGCCCAGGAACAGTCAGACAATGAAAACCAGCATGACCAGTATCATCGGACTAAAAACCAGTCTAAAGCATCAGTGGTACCATCAGGATACAGCAAGAACAACGAGTTTCTCTGAGAGAAAGGAGACAACCAGCATATTTGAAAGACTATGTAATGGGGTCAAGGTTTTGTGTTCCAAAGTTACTGAACAGCTAAAAGAGTTGACTATTCCATTGAGTTGTGTAGACAATCTTTGATGTGTTGGAGAAGCACTGGTCAAACAGAAAAAAGACTAAATTTATGCAACTTATTATTTTACAGTTATGCTGTTTTGTTCATTTGTTCACGTTTGATTTATTCCATTGTGCTAAAGCAAGTTCACTTTATCGCCCATACTTTCATCTAAGGGTGGAGGAGTGTTGAGAACTGGCTTCCATAGTCTATCGATCGTCGGCTATCAAGGGACGTCACTCTGGTGTTGTTATGTTAATGCATCTGTCGTGACGTCAATACAGAAGATGAATTCCACCAAACGGCTGTTGGTTTGAGTATTGCTTGTTTGCTTGTGTTAAGCCTAAAAACATAACACCCCCCCTTTTTTTTTTTTAAATTTTCGAGTAGTATCATAAAGCTACACTTCAGAATGACCCAGTTAAGTTCAGAACAATCTTCGGTCTGTCCTTGACCTACGCTTCCTTCGTTTATACTTGTGACTTTGATGTCATTAAATAATTCCCTAAAATGTTGAAACCACTGACCTGGCGTTATTCTTTTACTAATCCCTTCTTTCCGTTTCACTACAGTTTGTTTCGCTTGTTTCCAAAACTGTTCACTGTCGTTGCCTATAGAGGCCAGCTGCCTTGCTTTTACACGATTGTAACCTTCTCGTTATATTTCAACAAACCACTAAATGCCTTTCCAGCATTATACAGGGCACACGATCTTCAGCTTTTTGGATTTGCCTAAATTTTGTTAACATTTGTCTATCTTTAATCTTTGCATCACCACAGTCAGCATCAACCACACAGCTCCCCTTGGTACATCCCAAGTGATAAAAACCTGAGGGTTTTTTTTTTCATGCATTCACTTGCACTCAGAAAAAAACATTCGTAAATCTTTCTAGCACTTGTTCCACATCACAGTGTAAAAGAGACAATGCATCAATACACATA
>JADBJO010008723.1:15000-17500 GCA_016801955.1 Conus betulinus
TGGGTCCCCAGAGAGAGAGAGAGAGAGAGAGAGAGAGAGAGAGAGAGAGAGAGAGAGAGAGAGAGGCAGCGGGAGAGAGGGAACTGCTAACAGACAGAAGATAGACAAACAGACACAAACTGATTGAGACGGAGGAAGAGACTACAGAGAGAGATACAGACTCAGACAGATATACTGACAGACATACAGAGAAAGAGACCAAGAGAAAGACAGACACAGACAGAATTACTGACAGACCTACAGGCCAGAATACAGACAGACAGGCTGACAGACAGGTAGACGGATATACAAAGAGAGAGACAGACAGACAGACAGATAGGCTGACATACAGACAGACATACAAAGAGAGACAGAGAGAAACGGGGATTAAACAGAAGTTTTCACACACACACACACACACACACACACACACACACACACACACACACACACACACATACACACACACACACACACACGCGCACGCACGTACGCACGCACGCACGCACGCAAGGACTCACGCACACACGGACTCACGCTCACACACACACACACACACACACACACACACACACACACACACACACACACACCAAATTGTGTACTCACCCAAGACCTCTTTAAGCAAATAAAACCGACCCAGACTGTATATCCAAATGCTGCGCTGAACTCCATGTCTGCTCTCCCACACTACACATTCAACATTGCGTCCCACAGTGACGGCAATGTCACAGCACACTGCACGTTCCACAGTGTGTCCCACAGTGACGGCAATGTTCACAGCACACTGCACGTTCCACAGTGTGTCCCACAGTGACGGCAATGTCCACAGCACACTGCACGTTCAACAGTGTGTCCCACAGTGACGGCAATGTTCACAGCACACTGCACGTTCCACAGTGTGTGTCCCACAGTGACGGCAATGTCCACAGCACACTGCACGTTCCACAGTGTGTCCCACAGTGACGGCAATGTTCACAGCACACTGCACGTTCAACAGTGTGTGTCCCACAGTGACGGCAATGTCCACAGCACACTGCACGTTCCACAGTGTGTCCCACAGTGACGGCAATGTTCACAGCACACTGCACGTTCCACAGTGTGTCCCACAGTGACGGCAATGTTCACAGCACACTGCACGTTCCACAGTGTGTCCCACAGTGACGGCAATGTCCACAGCACACTGCACGTTCAACATTGTGTCCCACAGTGACGGCAATGTTCACAGCACAAACAAGCTGTGGCTTATGGCGCGCTGGCCTGTCTGGGTTCTCACCAGCTAACAGCGGAGTGGGTGAGGCCGAGCGGGAACATGCTTCACGTGCACCAAAATGGTGGACTGTCTTCGTCTGTAGACAGACCTGTTGCTACCCACAGGCTTTGAAATCCGCCAATTCGCCGGGCCTTTAGATGGGGAAGACGGGCCTTTAGGTTCCCCGGGCCTTTAGACGGGGAAGACGGGCCTTTAGATTCTCCGGGCCTTTAGATGGGGAAGACAGGCATTCAGATTCCCCGGGCCTTTAGATGGGGAAGACAGGCATTCAGATTCTCCGGGCCTTTAGATGGGGAAGACAGGCCTTTAGGTTCCCCGGGCCTTTAGATGGGGAAGACAGGCCTTTAGATTCTCCGGGCCTTTAGATGGGGAAGACAGGCATTCAGATTCTCCGGGCCTTTAGATGGGGAAGACAGGCCTTGGGGTTCCCCGGGCCTTTAGATGGGGAAGACGGGCCTTTAGATTCCCCGGGCCTTTAGATGGGAAAGACAGGCCTTTAGATTCACAAAGTCTTTAGATGGGGAAGACAGGCCTTTAGATTCACAAAGTCTTTAGATGGGAAGACAGGCCTTTAGATTCACAAAGTCTTTAGATGGGGAAGACGGGCTTTTTTAGATGGGGAAGACAGACATATAGATGGGGAAGACAGGCCTTTATATGGGGAAGACAGGCCTTTAGATGGGGAAGACAGGCTTTGAAATGAGGAAGACAGATCTTTAGATGGGGAAGACATGCCTTTAGATGGGGAGGGACAGCTCTTTAGATGGGGAAGACATGCCTTTAGATGGGGAAGACAGGCCTTTAGATGGGGAAGACAGGCCTTTAGATGGGGAAGATAGCTCTTTAGATGGGGAAGACATGCTTTTAGATGGGGAAGACAGGCCTTGAGATGAGGAAGACAGCTCTTTAGATGGGGAAGACAGGCCTTTAAATGGGGAAGTCAGGACCTTAGATAGGGAAGACAGGCCTTTAGATGGGGAAAGAGGTCTTTAGATGGGGAAAGAGGTCTTTAGATGGGGAAAGAGTTCTTTAGATGGGGAAAGAGGTCTTTAGATGGGGAAAGAGTTCTTTAGATGGGGAAAGAGGTCTTTAGATTGGGAAGACAGACCTTTAGATGGGGAAGTGGGCCTTAAGATTGGGCAAAAGAGGCGCAGTAAACCGACGGCTATCGTCGGCTGGCCAACACCTGAAGAGGAAGCTGAGTTCACACGGAACCAGAGCTAAGAGGGCAACAGATGGCACCCACAG